>VWZY01006127.1:500766-526937 GCA_013399075.1 Chloroceryle aenea | reverse complement strand
AGGCTGCTGACTTCAGTCAGTGCAGTGAGTTGGAAGAACTGAGCTGAAAAGTAAAATCACTGAACAGCACTAGTTCTCACTCAAACCAGGACATGCATACATAGATGGTATGCTCTAAAATTTGAAGTAATTACATTTCATTTCTGTGTCAAGTTAACAGTTTCTATACACGCTGCACCATTCAAGGAAGCCCAGAGGTACCAACAAATTTACAGCTGTGAAAACATTGTCAGATCTATGTTGTCCACGTCAATCACTTGCTATTTTGCTTGAATGAACTGGGAGTTGTTTGGTACGCTGTATCTTTTTATTATAAATGAGAAAATCAGTAGACATACACACACAAAACCTTTGCTATGCATGAGGTGGTGCTTTGTTTTCTAACACTTTCATTCAGTGGTATACGTTAGAAGTTATACTTCTAGTCTTAGAAAGATGCTTTCCCAGAGATATAATGCTGCTTTTATTTCCATTGCATCAGAAGAGATGATACTGCATACTTGGGCCCAAATCTTTGGCCTGAGGCTTCAAACATAGGATTTAGAGTATACTTGAAAATAAAAGTAGTGTAGCTATAGGTGAAGTGGCTCAGATGCAAAACATGGTTCAGCTGCAGCAGTATCATACCCAGCAATTTCCTTGAAATGATGCCTCAGTTCTCTTGATCTGTTAGGTGTCAGAATCTCAGGGGCTGGAGTTAACACTGGTAATAGCCCATAGGTACCTTCTGCTACCATGTATTATCAAGGCTAAGTAACACAGAATTTCTTTAATTGCTTAATTTGATTAAGATCTTAGCACTAGCTACTCCTTTACCTGAGTCACAGTATGATTCCTCTAAATATTCCTAAGATGAACAAGTTTTTTGCAAAACACCGCAGCCTAATCCTCTTCCAGTCAAACACACAGGTAGAGGGAGAGATGTCTGCAAATACACCCTAGTCTCNTTATTATAAATGAGAAAATCAGTAGACATACACACACAAAACCTTTGCTATGCATGAGGTGGTGCTTTGTTTTCTAACACTTTCATTCAGTGGTATACGTTAGAAGTTATACTTCTAGTCTTAGAAAGATGCTTTCCCAGAGATATAATGCTGCTTTTATTTCCATTGCATCAGAAGAGATGATACTGCATACTTGGGCCCAAATCTTTGGCCTGAGGCTTCAAACATAGGATTTAGAGTATACTTGAAAATAAAAGTAGTGTAGCTATAGGTGAAGTGGCTCAGATGCAAAACATGGTTCAGCTGCAGCAGTATCATACCCAGCAATTTCCTTGAAATGATGCCTCAGTTCTCTTGATCTGTTAGGTGTCAGAATCTCAGGGGCTGGAGTTAACACTGGTAATAGCCCATAGGTACCTTCTGCTACCATGTATTATCAAGGCTAAGTAACACAGAATTTCTTTAATTGCTTAATTTGATTAAGATCTTAGCACTAGCTACTCCTTTACCTGAGTCACAGTATGATTCCTCTAAATATTCCTAAGATGAACAAGTTTTTTGCAAAACACCGCAGCCTAATCCTCTTCCAGTCAAACACACAGGTAGAGGGAGAGATGTCTGCAAATACACCCTTTTATGCTAGTCTCCCTCCTCTGGAGAATGCAGAAAAAGTCTTAGCCTGACGAGGTTCAAACCCAGAGCCAATGCTTTCAGAAGAGAGCTTGGTCTGCACAGCTCACTCCTGTGCTGTGCTTGGCAGTATTCCTCAATCCTTCTGCTGAAGGCGGGTCAGCTTCCAAAAAGGTAGTTAAGATTTCTATGGGTCAAAGAGGAGGTGCATAATCAGAGCACCAAATTCAGCTCTTCTGTTCCCTGAAAAAGAGCTCTGACTCTAAGTCTGGCATTTCAGAAGGCACCTAGCCCCACTGTGAAGGAAAAGTACATCCCTCCCTCCCTTTTCAATACTGAAAAGGCAGTGTACAGGAGAAGGCACTGAGCTTGTGTATCCCAACCTGAGAAATGTATCTCTCTGCAGCCCTGGATTGGGTGCCAGAGTCTTTCAGAGAGACCTGGGTGTGCCTCTTGTCCCCATGTCTGTGGGGGACAGTTACATGCACTGTGCTGTTGGGTGTGCTCCAGTGCATCATATCATCCTGCACTGGGAAGTTTAGGTGTCTCAGTGCCAAGGGCTCCTGCCACAAGGCTGGATAGCTCATAGTCTCTCTCAGATGAGCATTAAGAACTCCTCAGTGGTGCTGTTACACAGAGCAGTTGGAAGCAGAAGCCCAGCATCTGCAGTGGCTGGTTACAATCACAGGACTAGACCAGTGCCTCGGAGAAACTCTTTATGTTGGTCCTAACCTCCATCTGCCTAGTTCTCCCTACAGTTTCTTGTGACTAGAGCATTTCTGATTCCATATTGCTGGTGCAAGCAGAGCATTTAACAGCTGCTGTGTTTTCTATCAGAGCGAGTTGCATTTATGTGTCTGCAGAAGGGACTCTGTAAAGCGTACGCATACTCACAACTGTATCTGGGGAATGCTGCACCAAAATACAAAAGCATGGCTTCTCAGATTGCAGCACACAAAAGACTAAATCCAGGGATACACTTCAAACTGTAAATGGTAGAAGTTTTAAATTCTTTAGAATCCCTTGAGACAAAATTACTCTTTTTATTGTTTAGATCTAGTTGCTTACTGAAGGGATAAGATAGCCAGACAATTCAGTTCAGTTGTACCTAACATGCTCAGGCCTTTCTTTGGGCGGCAGCAAAGACTAGCACTGCCCTAGGAAGAGTCTGTTCCTAGGGAAGATGCTACCTTTCACGGCTTCCCAAGGCATGTGAAGGTGCCCATATGTGAGCTGTTGTCTTCAGATGATTTACTCTAATCTCCTTCTGTAGCTCATCAGCCCATCTGGCCAGTGAGGCAGGGGGGCCATAAACCATCTCTTTGTGACCGTTATCCTTAGGGGAAGGCTGTCTCTGCATTCAGTGCTACAGGGACTGTGTTTTGTGTCAGCTAACCGGCAGCCTGTGACTACCTGTGTGTTTGCTGAATGTAATTCTGTTACCCATATATTGTGGGGATTTTTGTGTTTTGCAGCATTTTGCAAAGACGGGTGTAGGAATGGAGGAGCCTGTATTGCTTCCAACGTGTGTGCCTGCCCCCAGGGCTTCACTGGGCCCAGCTGTGAAACTGGTAAGACTGCAGCTGAATTTCCAATGAATATCATCCAAGAAGGATATTTGAGGTAATCCAAGAATAAAGGATTATTTAAGTGTGTGCCCTGAAAGTGGAAGCTGCTACTAAAAACTTACTCACTTTTCTTGTATGCCTCCTGAGAGAATATATTACAGCAGTTCTAATTAGAAGCACATGGACTGCAAAAATGAGAACATGATTTAAGACATCTTGTGTTTTGATGTTTTATACTTAATAAGATTATTATAGAGTTGCTTTTTGCCTCAAATTGCCCTTGGTATCTCCTATGAATGGCAGATAATCTGATGTCTGGAAATAAATGCCAATAATTGATTAATTCTGTGCTGTAACTGTGTGATTGGCTCAGTAGCCCACCTTCCCTTGCAAATTTATATGAAGACTTCTGATTAACTCAGCTTTCTTTACTCGGTTTTAAGGCAGGTTTTAGTGTTTCTAACACTTTTACCTCATTTCACAGCCATTCCTTTCTCTTCCCGCTACCGCTGAGGATGGCGGTACCACAAAGCCTTGTTTTAGAACTTTGTGAATCCAGTCAGATTACATTGCCCAGCAGAGTATGTAGAATGTTAATACCTATCACCTCAAGTGCTTGTAAATAATTTGTCCAAGTTCAAATGAATAGTTTCAGCACCTTTCTTTATTGCTGCAGAATTTTTACATGCACTCTAACTGTACATGCCTCCAGGAGGCAAAGGGAGAAAGCTCGCTTAGATTAATTGGCTTCAGTATACCTAATAAAAGGGCAGTCTGCCACCTGTGATTGACTATACTTGCTGTTCTCTATTGCCTTCAATAAATCTTCCAAACAGAGGAAAGGAGGTCATTTGAGCAAGTATTGCTTTCATCTGACTTGTAAACATGTCCAGTTTAATGAAAAACACAGATCTGAATTCTGTATTATCTGGTCCATTTGAAAGGTGAGAAATGTGATTGTTTCCATTCTTCTGCATTCGCGCAGATATTACCGCAGTGCACAAGAGGGATGCTGGGTGAAAAGCAGTATCCTGATTGTTCATCTATTTCTAGAAAAATGTCAAAAGAGCAAGTTTTCAAGTATTTCTCACTGTTTCACAGACTTCAAATAATGTGGTACAGGATACGAAGGTGTCTGCAGTATAACACTGTTGTGTTTTTGTGTGGAACAAATTGTGTGACAAGATAATGCTCAAGTATTAAAACAGTTACTTTTTTTTTTTTTTTTAAGTAATATTTGTCTTGCATGCTCCTTGCAGCATTCTGCTGTTACTAGCTAAATAGAACATGTATAATTTCAAGGCCCACATTAATCTTTTCCAGCATTATGCTTCAATCTGAAGTGTATAGACCAGAAGCTATTTGCTTTGCTCCTTGTGTGGTCAATATTAATAGCCATTATCAAAGAGATATCTTATTGGCTTTTCCAAATTGCCCCAGAAGTCCTATATCTGTTCTCTTCTTTAGAGGAGAACCCAGGGACACTCTGCTCCAAATTCAGAAAGTTCAGGCACCTTAAGCTAACTCAAATTAGCTTCACCTAATTGGGAGCATTCAGCTCCAAATATCCTTTGACAGTAGCCAGACTGCTGGCCTAGCTGCCTATCCTTCTTGCCCTTCAGGAAACATGTAGGAGGGCAGGCGCACCCTTGGACCAGATCTGATACCTTTCTGAATGTCTGATCTCAATATTTACCATTAGTATGGTACTGACCTGATATCTTATAAATAGTGATGCTGTTATGGTTTTAGACAGTTTGCAGGCCCTAAACCAGTTTTGTAGGTCAGTGTTGCAAGGAGAAGCCCTTCATCCTGGTGGACCTTCACTGGGCATCATATTGTTGATGCTTACTATTGAAATAAATAATGCTAGAGATCAGCTATGGGAGTACAGATCTGGTCACCTTATTTTGATATTAATGTGCAAGAGTAGGATTGTAATCTACATTCACATGGATTTAAAATATAAAGTCTGAACTACTATCAGTGGCAAATGGAAGAGTTTTCCTGTTGATAAAGAGCAAAAGCTGGTTTGTTCTGAAACTGCATTGTCAGAAAAATATTGCTGTGCACAGCCATAAAACCCGAGCTTCAGACAGTGCACATTCACTCCCAGTGCATACAACAGTTTCCTGAAGGTGCTTCTTGTTAGGCTTGAAGTGGTTCAAGACATTCATACTACAAATAATTTATACTGGAAGCAGCCCTTTTTGAACAGCCACGTTATCTACAGAGGTGATGTAATCTTTTCTAGGCAGACATCTTTATTTGTGATCACATACAAAGAACAAGGAGGATTGGTGTAAAGTTGTCAAATCTATTTTTAAATCTGTTATTTATTTCTGTTTACGCTACATATATTTAAAAACTGCTTATTGAAGAATCTTGACTTTTTTTTACTTAAATAAAACATAGTTCTGTAGAAATCATTGGTAGCTACTGAACCTATGGATTAATGAACAAGAAATTGAATCCATACCCCAGCAATAACCTAGAACATCCAATCATCAGTTCTTACTGCTTCCTTCTGTAAAAGGTGGTTGAATAGCTCTGTTTAAATAATTTCTCAGAATCATGGAAATGATGAGGTTGGAAGGGGCTGCTGGAGATCAGCTTGTCTAATCCCCCTGCTGAGCACGTGCTCAAATAGAGCCGGTTTCTCAGTCCTGTACACAGTTAGATTTGGAGTGTTTTCAGGGTTGGAGACTCCACAAGATCTCTGGGCAACCACTTCCAGTGTTCCATCACTGTTTGTTTGTTGTAAACAAACTACAACAAAATAATAATAATAATAATAAAAATTATTCAGACCCATACCCTTAGTCCCTTTCCTGCTCATGACTGAGAAGCATTTGGCTTCCCCCAACACCATCAGGTATTTATGCACATTGATAAGATCCCCCTCAGCCTTTTCATTTCCAGGCTGAACATCTAAGCTCTATCAGCGTCTCCTCATCTGACAGATGCTCTGGTCCTTTAAACATCTTCACAGCACTGCACTGGATTTGTTCCATTTCTCCTGTACCGGGGAGCCCAGCATTGCACCCAGCATCCCGGATGTGATCTCAAAAGCATCAAAAGCATCAAATAGAGGGAAAGGATCACCTTCCTTTACCTACTGGCAGTGCTCTTCCTAAGGCAGCCCAGGAGGCTGTTGGCCGCCTTTGCTGCAAGGACACATTGCTGGCTCATGTTCAACTTGGTGTCCAGCAGGACATCCAAATCCTTTTCTGCAAAGCTGCTTTTCCACTGGCTGGTCCCCAGGCTGTACTGCTGTCTGGAATTGTTCCTTAATAGCTGTAGGATTTGGCATTTCCTACTAAACCTGATGACACTCCTGTTGGCCCATTTCTCTAGCCTGTTGAGGTCCCTCTGAACTACTGGTGCACAACTACCTGATGTAGCAATGCCTTCTCCAAATTTTGTATCACCTGCAAATATGGTGAGGATGCACTCTGCCTAACTGCCTGGAATGTTAAGACAGTACTGGCTCAGTAGCCTGTACTTACCCAGGTGTACACTGCTAAGTGACTGGTCTCTAACTGATCATGGCAGGGCTGATCACAGCCCTCTGAGCCCAGCTGTTTAGGTTTTCATTCCACCTCCTTTTCCATTTATTTAGCCTGCATTTCTTAGCTTGTCTGAGGATGAGAGCATCAAAAGCCTTACTAAAGTCAAGCTGTCCAGTGCTCTCCTCCCATTCGCCAAGCTAGTCACCTTATTGTAGAAGGCTATCAGGTTGGTGAGTTGTGATTTCCTCTTCATAAATCAATGCCGACTGTTTCCAATCACCTTCTTGTCCTTAACTTGTTTGGAAATGGTATCCAGGATATGGTATCACCTCCAGCTTCCCAAGGATGGATGTGAGGCTGACTGATCTGTAGTTCCCTGGATCCTTGCCCTTCTCAAAGACAGGAGGCACACTTGCTTTCTTCCAGTTCTTAGGAACTTCTATGAAGTTGCCATGACCTTTCAAAGATAATCGAGTTGGCATTGCAATGACATCAGCCAACTCCTTCGGCACTATTTGGTGCATCACATCAGGTTTGATCAACCTCTGTTTTTTCCAGTTTATTTAAATATTGATCCTCCTCCACCAAGGGTATATTTTTCTTGCTCCAGACTATGCCACTGGTCTTGGTGACCTGGGACTCCTGAAGGCAGATCTTACCAGTAAAGGCCAAGGTGAAGAAAGGATTGAGTACCTCATTGTTTTCTATGTCTGTACACTTGGTCAGTGTCTCTATATTTCTCCCAAAGCCTGAGAGGGATGCCGTCCATGCTTAGGTCTTGCCTCTGGAACCAGGCTTATGTTGTAGAACAGGACATTCAAGCATAACCCAGAGCTGAAATAGCTGGGATTGTTGGTGTCCAGAGCATCCTCCTAAAAATTTTGATGAGACTATATTCTGTATGGAAAAGACCTAGCCTATTTCTTTGGTGCCCATGTCAGTTGAGGGAAATACTGTTCCATTTGATTGAACTAACTGCTCCTCCAAGGCTTCCAACAGAGTGGAGAGGAGTGGAGGCAGTGACTGCAGGGCATCGCTAAGCAGGAAGCAGACAGCCTGCTTCTGATGGGAGAGGTCAGAAGTCTTCTGATAAAATTATCTTGACACTGAAACATGGTTTCAGGGCAAACCCATTCACCCAGAACTCAAAGCCATTTTCCCAGTTCTGGTAGATTAGCACCAGAAGCTTGCTTGTATTTACAGGCACAGCTCTAACTCTCTTCAAGTGTCAGCTGCCATGGAAAGGCTATGTCAGATTCCTAAACTGAATGCTGCTTTTGCAAAGGGAAGTGAAACTCTGTGTAATTAAATGTGTTAACGGGTTTCCTAAAACTTTTTGCTTCCAGATGGGTGCTTTTGGGGCGTCAGTAAGAGCCACATCTCTGTGAGAACCATAAGGAGAATCAATTACTACTATTCCTACTGCTAGCCAGGTATTTCTATGAGAATTCGTATTCACTATGTAGGCCATGCAGTTAATAGCTATTACAACACCTTAGAAAGATCTGTTGGAAGCCTTTTAGAGTAATCATGGCCCATGTCCTGTGCAATTGCATCAGTGGAATGAGAAAGCAGGTGTAAGAATCATGTGCAGATATATCAACCTCCAGCACCACCCCCCTCCCCCTTTTTTTTTTTTAAATGGTAGTGGAACAATGAAATGTGGGAGAATTCCTATTTCTCTTCCTGAAGGATGTGTGTTGAGGCATTGTTAACATTGGGGATGCATTCATTGGCTTAGGGAAGTGGTGTTCATGTGTTAAAAGATTTTCAAGCCTTACAAGGCACAGTAGCAGTTAACCCAGTAGAGCAACCTCCTGCTACGTGGAGAGCTGAGACTGACTACCAAGGGAATCTAAAAATATTTGTGCCTCTTTTTTTTTTTATTTTTTCGTAATACCTGGTGTAACATCATCTCATTTGGTTGTAACACTACGAATTCTTCAATGGGTATTTTTAAATGCTATCTTAAATTGTATATGAAAAGTGTTTTGGTTTAGAATGCCACACAGGTTGACTTTGCTATATCTGCCTGATGTTACTGTAACTCCCCTTTAATTTGATGACAGAGCTTTAAGAGTGGATTTGCTCTCGTACCATATAGTCATATCTGCTAGTGCATGTATAGAAGATTACTGCATTTTTGCTGCTTGTCAGCTTCTTTTTTGAGTTCACATGCTCATTCTGTGCTTTGTATATTCCCCTGGTCCACTTTAATTATGCATGAGGTCAAATAGCAAAGTTTTGCTACTAGTAGTGTTTTGATGTAGTATTGTTAACAGGTTGGATGGAAGTATATGGCTTCTTTATGCATAGTTACATGTATTTCCTGAAAATGGACTTTCCTTGGATATCGTGGTAGCCATGTCCACCTGTTATTCAATAACCTGTGGCAAACTGATGAAAATTGTCACGTAAAGCTGTTACCTTTGAAAGGAAATGTTGAGAAGAAGTTTAACGTACAGATTCTACACTTATCCTGCCATACATTATTAATAATAGTTGGTTTAATTAGATTTGTAACGGAATTTATGAAAAAAATGGTGAACATCAGGTATGTGAGGTCACTCTCTGTTATCTGATCTATTATCAGAAATAGCCATATTCAAGGAACACACATTATTAGGCTCTTCTCTGTATTTTTTCCTTCTTTTTTTTTCCCACATATGGAAAGCTCAAACAAAAATATCATAAGAGTTGTGAGTCCTTCACAGAGAAGGAAAAATTTTTGATGTTGCAAAGACAAATTTTTGCAACTTTGTGCTTAGCAGTTGTAGTTCAAAATATTGCAATACAACTCAGCCAAGTGATTTTGGTAAATAATTGTTATAGACCAGATCTATTTAGAGTTTTGTGCCACTTTCTATATAAGCTAATTAATTAGCATGCATGACTGTTGCTCTTTACAGCAAATCTAAATTAATTCATTCATGTCCACTGACCATGATAATAGCAGGCTTCAGATTACTGAAGACTTTTACTATTCCTGTTCCAAAAGCAGTTTGTGAATATCTTTGAATTCTAATACACCAGTTATTACGAAAATAATTTTACTGGTATTGGAATAGAAGGCTTTGTCAAAGTAACTAGAAAGCTTGTGAACTTTGCTGATTTTGCAAAATTTAAGAATTTTAGTACTTTTAGCATCACAAGAGAATGCTTCCATTTTAACCCTTGAGCCCTTGCATTCAACTAAGAACCACAATCAGTGTGTGGCCAGATAGGCTCTGAAGCTAAAGCTGTGACATAAATGGCATTTGAAGCCCATAGAGCATTGAACCAATTCTGTAAGTACTGGAATTACTTTTGGTAGAACTCTTAAAAATTCTTGGATCCAATCTAATGAAAAGTCTCTCTAAGCTATGAAAGTATCACAGTCAAAACTTCCCAACAACTTAGTCTGACATTCATTCAGTTTTATTTTTACAATGAAGATTTAAATTACTGATATTTGTATTGGGATTTACAACAGGATTAAATTTGTGATACAAGTATTCAAGGTCCTGTACAGACCTAGAGTAAGAGAAGTGCCATTCATCAGTTCATAGTCAAACCAGGAGAAGCTGGTTGCATGATGGGATAAATGAGTATAACATACAAGATCCTTGAGCAGGAAGCATATTAAGGTTAATCATTCTATTCTCTGAAATCCTTAAGGGGTTTCTGGGCTTTTTAATGAAGGAGGAAACAAAAGAAGGGAGCAAGATGAAAGTGGAGCAAACAAGAAGGCAACACAGCTATGGGCCCTTCAGAGCAATAGCTGTAGGAAGAAGGGATGCCTCCAGTAGTTCATTGGTTTTCATACACCACCTGCTTGCTTGGATCCTAGTGTCCTGAAAATTCAGGGTCCTGTTTTTGGGGAGGGTCCTAAGTATGAGACTTGGATGATCCTTTCAGCAGCAGCTGTTTTAATTACATTAAAGGGCTGACTTGAATTCACAGCAATAAGAAAATATTGAGTTATCTGCAGAGCCTGGATAAGTCTTTCACAAACAAATAGTACTTGAGCATGATTTGCAGTGTAAAACATTTTAATAGATCCCAGTGTGCAGTATGAATTCTCTGTATTCTTAAAGTCAGGCCTTTTGGAGTCACTCGAGTCTGGCATCTCACCATCAGTAATTTTCAGGGTTTGTAAGCTATTCACAGTTTTTCCCTTGGTGAAAGAAAAAAAAAAAGATCACTCAGGACAAAAAAACAAAAGAATTCAAATTGTGGCTTGCAAGCTGCTGAGATCTGGCTCACATGCTGGGCTGCACCCTGCTGTAGCCCTGCAGCAGTGCTGGAGGCTGTGGTGTCAGTTGTGGGAGGAGGAGAAAGAGATGCTAGAGGTGATATGCCCAGTTTGTTGCTGGATTTAGCTGCACTAGCCTTGAGGAATCACTGCCATTACTCTTCCTTGAGTCCTTCTATGTGTTCTCCATTTCCTTGGCAACTGTCCTGGCTTCCTGCCCTGTGGAAATTTGGGTATGTGGCATGTTGGGTTGGTAAGTTTGGCCTTTCCAGCCATGGCTCGAATGTAGATGGAGACAAAGAGTTCTCAGTATCCCATTTGAATTGGCTTGACTTACATTTGTAACAGTGCCCAGTGAATAATCTAATCCAGTACCTTTGTGGTGTCCCCAACAGTTTTGTTTTGTTTGTGTTGTTTTGGTGGGGTTTTTTTCTGTTTGTTTTTTTGTTTGTTTTTGGTTTTTTTTTGCTTGCTTCAAATTCAAATAAATAGCTTTTGAGAACAGTAGTTCTATGAGTTTGGACATCTGCACTGCTTACATGTTTCTACATTTTTTTGTTTGGTTAATATAGTTTCCTGAGGAACCACTCAGGGTGTAATATATTGTATATACTTCTGACTGATGATTAAAAGGGAGAAATATCCTACTAATAGAGGGTAGCTGTTCCAGGCAGGCAGGCAGGCCTGATTTATTCTGTCAAATCTGAAATTCCTAGAAAGTCTCTGAAAAATCTTGTTTGGCTGCTCTGGAGAAGAGAGTACAAAGTAACTTTTGGTTCCTATATTTTTGTTCCTACTCTCTTCTTGCTACACTTTCCATAAAATCATGAGCCATCATCTTCACAGCTTCTGTTCTGATCAGGAGTTTTGTTCACATGTTTGGAGAAACAGAGGAGGAAAGGAACGGAACGGAAAGGAAAGGAAAGGAATTATAGCTTAGCATTTTCAGCTCCCCAAGAATGAGTGTGCTAAATTGGGAATTTTTGTGTACCTTATGGTTTGAAGCTGTATGGGTATTACTGAAAAGCTGGTACTGGAAGTCCTGTAGAGTTCTGCTGGTGAAATGATTTATTTTCCTTAGTTATGTTCTTTTGTAGTCAGCCAAAGGTATTTTATTTAAAATATAGAGTATTATCTTTCTGAACCATCTTCCAGAAATTCAAAATTAGTCATTATTTTGTGTGGTTTTTTTTTTTTTTTTTACTCCTCATCTGTTTGGTTTTCTAGACAAACCTGCTTAAAATAACTGTTTTCCTAACTGATCTCCTTCTCATGCTTTCATTTCACTGAAACTGGGCCTCATATGCAACTGATACAAATTGATACAGTTCTCATGACATACATGACTATGTGTTTTTAATGAGCTGCCTTTGCATATTGATCCAGTTTCTCTAGTTAATTTCTGTTAAGGAACAATAATAATACCTTGTAATGAGTCATTCTAAAATATTCATTTTGTGCTGATGCAAAAATAACTCTGCCATTGATGGTCAAGACCATTTTGGTATCTCTGATACCGCACAGAAAACAAGGACCATGACGTGTGCTGTTATAATGATCACCCTTTAATATATTTCTGAAGTCGGGCCTTGGGTGATCAGGAATCCTTTCCAGTTAGAGTTTAGCTGAAGGAACTATAGCATGCAATGTGTTCGCAGCTTTATTCATAAATCATCTGCCTCCCCCCCAGTTAGTATTCTAGGTGAATACCTGCCCAGTCCAACATGTGTCAAAATGAAACAAGTTGCTACTAATCCTTTTAACTTTAGAAGTAATAGGTATACCATGGTTTAAAAAAAGTCAGGATATGGTTGATTTCAAAAGAGGCTTTACCCCCAGAAGGATCTCAAGTGTGATGCATATTTCTAAGCTATTTAAATGACTTCACCAAAAATTTATTGACTTTGCCTAAGTCTAAAGTCACTGCAAAGGATTTGATATATTACATCTTAAGAAACATTGAGCACTAAAGAAGCAAATACTGCAATCTCCACTTTTTCAATTGGGCTTCAGTTGATCTTATGAAGATAGGCAGACAGACAAGAGCAAACACTGGCAGAAGCTACGTAGATGCAAAGGTTTTAACTCTCTCCTGACTGTACCTCTCTTTTAACTGACATCTGCTTTAATGTTGGTGTCCTGCAGAGGCCGGGGACAGCGCAGCATGTGGAATGCATGATGGAGTAGCAGCTTTGCTCTCAGGGATTTTAGGTGGCAAAAGGCATGTCCCTCTCTCCATTTTAAACAAATATGCTGAAGCAAAGAGGTGAAGATTGAAAGCTCATGAATGATTACATTCTGTGAGACGAACAGCCCAGAATTGATGGGGATATTACTCAGATGGGAAAATGGTAAACTACAAACCTTACACAGAATTTGACCAATAATCTGTCAGGAATTAAGTTACAAATGCAGGTTGTCCAGGCTGCTGTCACATTTGTGGTGGGTTGACCATGACTGGGCACCAAGTGTTCACCAAAGTGGCTTTGTCACTCCTCTTCCTCTCTGGACAGGGAAGAGAAAATACAGCGAAAAGCTCATGGGTTGAGATACAGACAGAGAGATCACTTGGCAGTTACCATCATGGTCTAAACAGACTCAATTTGGGGAAAATCAATTTAATTAATTACCAATCAGATCAGAGTAGGATAAGGAGAAACAAAACTAGATCTTATAATGCCTTACACCCATCCCTTCCTTCCCAGGCTCAACTTTTCTCACAAATTCTCTGCCTCCTCCACCAGTGCAGCACAGGGGGATAGGGAATGGGGATGGTGGTCGTTTTATTACATATTGTTTCTGCCGCTCCTTCCTACTCAGGTGGAGAGCTCCTCACACTCTTGCCCTGCTCCAGCATGGGTCCCTCTCATAGGAGACAGTCCTCCACAAACTTTTCCAGTGCGAGCCCTTCCCAAGAGCTGCTCTTCTTCACAAACTGCTTCAGCAAGGGTCCTGTCTGTGGGGTGCAGTCCTTCAGAAACAGAGTGCTCCAGTGTTAGTCCCCCACAGGGTCACAAGTCCTGCCAGCAAACTTGCTTCACTGTAGGCTTCTCTCTCTCCAGAGGTTTACAGGTCCTGCCAGAAGCCTACTCCAGTTTCCCACAGGGTCACAGCCTCCTTCAGGTATCCACCTGCTCCAGTGTGGCTGCAGGTTCACGGGCTGCAGGTGAAGGTCTGCTTCACCATTTACCTCCATAGGCTGCAGGGGGACAGCTTGCCTTGGTCTTCACCACTGGCTGCAAGGGAATCTCTGCTCTGGCTCCTGTTTTATTTTCCCCCTTTCTTTAATATGTTATCCCAGGGGTGCTACCACTGTTGCTGATGGGCTTGGCCTTGTCCAGTGGCAGGTCCAACTTGGCTCTGTATGACATAGGAAAAACTTCTAGCAGCTTCCCACAGAAGCCACTCCTTTAGCCCCCAGTACAAAAGCCACCTCTGTCCCCTTTGTCTTGGCTGAGATTTATCCATTCATTTGTATAAAGTGGCTAAATTTTATTTGTCTTCCTTCAGCCCAAAAGAATTTGGAACATCCTTTTCCTCAGGAAACAAACAACCAAACAAAAAACCCAAAACTAACCAAAAATCCTACTTTGAAGGACTTTAGTCATAAATAAGCTTGGAAAACTTGGGCATGTGATGTTTACAGTTCAAGAGTATCATTAGATTCAGAAGGGACTGTTGCTGAGAAGAGAAATAATACTGTGTATTTCACAATACCAATAAAAATTAGCAAAGAATTAATGATTGTCACGTGAATTATTATAATTAGTACTTGCAGCAAAGTTCAGCTAACATTGTCAGTAAAAAAATGTGTCTTCACTTTTGCTATTACAAGGAAGTTCAAAACGGAAAAAGAAAATATGATTGACATTCTCAGAGACTGTAGTAGAGAGATGTGCAGATAACCCCTGGAGAACAAGCCTTTCCTGCAAGGAATGCTCTATTTTAACATTGTTCCAAGTGCTAATTTGGGCTACAGAAAAATAAACATATGCAGCCAGCAGATGGGTTACAAATGTGGCATATATGATATAGATAAGCTGTTTGTAAATGAGATTCTGAAATTCAGCATGGTGGGGTACAAAAGAGCTTCCTACTCCTCCCCTTCTCCAAATATTTTCCCTGAACACATGTAATAATATGAAGTTAATTACATGTGTTGGTGCTGTATCTAACCAGTTTTTCAAATATCCATAAAAATTAAAAATCCTTAGAGTGCAGCAAAATTCACAGGAGGCTATTATGTTCTTACACAAAGTCAAACGTTTTGGTTTACAAAGATTTGATCTGTTTGAAACAAATAATGTAAGACTTAAGTGAATGTCCTTGTGACTTGTACAATCTGTCTGTACTACCAAATAAAGTAGGAGGGGCATAAAGGGCAAAGGGGTGAAGCATCCATCTCTACAGGTCAGTGCTCTTCCTCTCACCTCTCCTCAAAACATGTTTGCCTTCTCTGTAGTTTCTGTTTCCCAGTATGTTACTTTTCCCCAAGCCATGCCTTGGCATTGTCACGTTATAACCAAATCTTCACTGTTACCTACAGTTTTTCACTCAGAGTTTTTTATGTACAAAAGAGCCCCAGAGAGCTGGTAGAAACACTTTCCCCATTTTACAGATGTGGAAATTAAGACAGTTGGGGAAAGCTGAGTTGGTGACAAGGTTTTCATAAGAAGGAGTGGAGGTAAATGTCACGTTATCTGGACATAAAAGTCCAGATAAGCATTGTCATCTCATATCTGCTCCCTTTGCTTCTCTGTTCAATTACATCAATAACTGAGAGAAGACAGGGTGGGGTTTATATCATAATTTTTCTGAGTAGGAAGAGCAGCCAATTCATAAAACTTAAGAAAACACTTTTCCTTTGTCGTTCCAAAAGGACATATCCTAAAATGGCCAGCTCATTAAATTGCAGAAAAAGGTTTAAAAGTTGCCTGTGAGAGTAAACAAATGAAATCTTCAGCTGGCCAAGAGGGAAGCTGGGTTTCTGTGGATGAGATGCTTTTTACTTTGCTGCAGTGTCTGGAAGGGAGGTCATCCTAATCCCTGTTACCACCTGAGTTTTTCTCAGATATGAAAAATAAGATCAAAAATGAGCAGTAAGACATGGGTTGGTGACTTTAGAAGATTGGAATGTTTTAGTTTGCTTTACATTTTTACTTTTATTTATTCACAAAGTAAATCTTTGACAGAAATTAATTAAAAAATGCCTATATTGAGTTTGATGAGCATTCTGAATTTAGGCATGTACCCTGCTTAGCTCATCCTTTCTGTTTTGTAGCTTAAGGTGCTTTGCTACTTCATCCTTTTCGTGTCTTTTTCTCCCTTCATTTTTCTTGCCTGACACAGTTTCTTGGGTTCGTATTACTTCTTTCCTCCCTCAGACTCCTTGTCAGTTTTAAATAACAAAAGATTTTTTTCTCTGTGGAAGAGTGACATACTAGTACTTATCATCTTCTCTTTATATTTTCTTTAGCCTGTTGCAACACTACAATCCTATATGTAGCAACTTAAAAGAATAAACAGAAGCCAGGGAAGAGAGAGTGCTACAAAAGAGCTTTGAAGAGACAGGAATTTTTTTTTGTTATTTGTTAAAAAACATCAAAATGCATCCACTACTTAGCTATTATTTGCTACAGGAAAAAAAAACACCTCCTTTACTAAACATAAAAACTAAAATTTCAATTAGGTTCTTAAAATACAGTGGGCTATAAATAGAATGTGAATAGTGCAGCTGGGCAGCATTATAATAGAATTTCCTTCTGTTATATAAGGGAGATAGGGATGACCTTCATCACTCACTGTAAGCTCTCTCTGTTATGAATTACAAGCCATTCAACTATTAGTGGAATTGAAATCTATAACACTGCCAATCATCACCCCATATCCCTAGGGAGCCCTTCCTCTTGCTGTCACCACGAGAGTCTGCAGTCTCTGCAGATACATTCCAATGATATGTTTATAGCCTAAGCAAAGGAACAGTGTGGTTTTTTTCCTCTTCTGTGTTTCAGCAATTTTGTACAGTCTCTACATGATTTTACACTTCAGGAGCAGCAATGTAAATTAATGGCCACTAGTCTATGGACTAGTGATGAGAGTCATGGTAACAACTCACTGGTAAGAAATGGGTAAGAATGTTTTAAATCTAAGCACACATATAATATGTGTGATACCCTGAGCAAAGCGTAGAAGACCCTGTCAGAAGACCAAGCTGATAGAATCATATAATTATTCAGATTGGAAAAGACCCTTGGGATCATGGAGTCTAACCATTAACCCTACTCTACAAAGTTCACCCCTAAACCATATCCCCCAACACCACATCTAAATGACCCTTAAACACATCCAGGGATGGTGACTCAACCACCTCACTGGGTAGCCTATTCCAGTGTCTGACTACTCTTTCTGTGAAAAAAATTTCTCTAATGTCCAGTCAAAGTTCACATCAGGCTGACAGATCAATCCCTAGCCAAAACTTTGTTTGAGCTACTTAGTGAGTTCTTTTGTTAGTTTTTCTTAAGTGGCTTCTTGCCCATACTGTGAAATTTACTGTAATTCATACCAGAGCTGATCTGAAACAACTTTTTGCAAAGCTGAACCCAAACTAAACTGAGAGTATGCTGGCTGCATCATTGGTTCTTATATGTAAAAGTCCTAACTGATGGTTATGACTGACTTAACTCCTCACTTGAGGGAACTCAAGACCTTGGTCAGTACACTGTGCAAGTAAAAGCTTCCTTCTCACCCATCTGAAAAGAGAGAACAGCTGGCCAAAGTAGGTCTTTCCTTGTCTGACAAATTTGTTCTCTTTTGTTTAGGACTCGGCTACTCTTAGCCAGCAACTGCCACCTTTAGTGAGTAGCACTAGTGCATGAGTCCTATTTCTGACATGCAAATGGAGCTATGTAACTTTCGAACACTTGTAGGTATCTAAAGTGGGTTCATCCATGTATTCCAATGTATAAAAGTGCTTTTGCTATCTGGATGAAAATAGTTGCTTTTCTTTTTCAAGAGAGAACTAATGAGGAAACAGAAGTATGTGTTACAGGTAAGATGAGGTGCTATACTGAGAATGATGGACAAAGTGAAAGCAAAATCACATCTTTGTCAATGACTAGAAATAGAAACCAAATACCTCTCAATTAGTCTTTCTTTTCACAGAAACTTGTTGAAAAAGAAATTATTTTTTTTTTTTTACACTATTAATGGATGCACCTAGTTCATCATGGCTAATTAGGTGTTCTGAATTATAATGTTCAGTTGTTACAAATATCACATCCTTTGATGATCTTGGGTGTGTAATGAGGGACTGCCATAGTTTCAGTTATTGGCAGAGTCTGTGATTGATCAGTTTTTGACAACAAAGAATTGTTAACATGGCTGTGTGGTGAAGCAGTCAGTGGAAAATTCCCTTTCATAATGTTTCTATCTAATTTTGGAGTGCTGCCACTGCCACACATGAAATAACAACACGATTGAATTTCTTTTTGCTGGCATTTAGCAGGACCTATGGGGGTGTGCAGAAATCAATGGGGGATCAGGAGTCTGGAAAATTGCATACTTGAAGAATTAATGAACTATAATTCCGTATTACATCCTCAATCACATTTTGCTTCCTTTTCATTAATGAAACTAAATTAGTTTTCCATGGACAGGGTACTTTAAAAAATGCAATCATGCTTTTGCTAAGATTTAAAAAAACCCCAAAGAACTAAACAAACAAAACAAAAAGAAAACAAACAAACAAACAAACAAAACCTAACCAACTCGGCCTGTTTTAACAATAGTTATTTTTTCATGTAACATGACAGTTGGAAACCTTTAGTGAAGAACGTACCTGCATCACTGACTCAACCTGTTGAAGCAATTTTTAGCATGGCATTTATAGCTCCAGCTCTGGTTTTCTGCCCTTTGAGACAGATTATGGTTTTAAGGTGACTCAGCCAGAATTTCTACTAGATGTAGGAGGTATAGAGCTAGAAGCAGCAATTCCAAAGGCATTCAAAATGCATTTTTTCCAACATGGGCCTAATTCATTATCCAGGGGAGCAGAGAGAGGAAAGGCCATGCTCTTCACTCTACTCTGAAGGCTGTATCTGAGATAACTGGTGTTTATAATGCTGTGCAGACAAAGTCCTTTTGCTAACAAAACTATGTTATGCTAGAATAAAATTATGGGTGACTCCTCTTTGCTGTGCCCCCCAGTCCAGCTGTAATCTGACCCTTCATGATTTAAAGCTGTAACTGAATGAAATGCTGGGATGCAAATGCAGTTAAAATCAAGAATATTCTATGGTTTTATGGGGACTAATGTAAGAACTCATACAGCAAAAAAACATGTTCTGTGATATTGTATCTTTAAAGAGTTACTGAGGCTGGAGAAATCAGAGTGAGATTGTAAACAAAATCAGCCTCTAGGGCTTTTATTGACCAAGGAAGAAACTTCTTTGGGAATCAGCAGCAGTGTTAGAAAAAAAAAGGAGATGAACAGACTGTACAAAACAGGTTTAAAAGGCATTCCAGGCAACTCTGGGTTTTGGCAAAACTGATATCTTCCTTCATCAGTCTCAGCTTCTCTAATGTTGTGGGTTTGTTTTTTTTATTTTTATTTTTTTTATTTTATGCCACTGTATGATATTTATATGCATGTGGTATATGGGAATATAGTGGGATGGAAATCCCCAAAGCTGTTATTTTGTTTTAACAAGAAGATAGCTCCAGTATATTGAACTAGTTTCAGGCTCTTGTATTTCTCTGCTGAGACCTGTTTTTTGCATAAAATCTCAAATCAAAGGTCTGATTGAACAGCAGGATCTTCTCAAGTATCATCATATTTTAAATCTGCTGTCACATGAAAACTAACACAAACACTTTTCTCAAATATGAGAGATGGGACTCTAGAACTTGCAGGAGAATTAATCAATCCTTTTCAAAGTTACTCCAGAAAATTGAGTTTTGACAGCAGATATGTTATGCAGTGCAGTGAACTTCCATTTTGTCCTGCTGATCAAGGCCTGTTCCCCCTTGCATATTTATTTTCTAAAATCAGATAACTCAGACATCATCTTAATCATACTGGACATTCTGGTGTATGAGCATAAGTCTAAATAGTTGAGATGCAGCCTTTTGTATCTGAGCCAGACATAACATGAAAATGTGTTGACATATGCAAAGATATATCAGTGTCTGACTGTTCCAAATGTACCCACAAAAAAAAAACAAAAAAAAAAACCAAACCAAACCAAAACCCACAAACGAACGAACCCAGACAAAACGAAATTGATCTTTTTTAACATCTTCATGCCTTCCTAAACCATTTCTTAGTGATCTCTTTCTTTCAGTGTTGGCATTTTATTTATACTGTATATGGGGCTGCAATAGGGGTGGCTCTGGAGTTTATCATTAGGCTGGAAAGGCTGCTGCCTTTGAAATAAAATCTCAAATTTAGTGTAAGCCAGTAGTGACTGAATTTTATCGAAGTTGCTGGCCGCTCATTAATCTTTATAAATATATCTGGAGATAATAACCCAATTAGCACTGGGACAGATTATTACATTTGGAAGTCTCTGTTAATTGGCAGTCTTAGCTGAGTGCCATGTATTATATTGTCCTAGAAAAACTTCCAGGATAGAAATAACTAAATTCTAAGTATTCACAGCTGCCATTCTGTGGCATTGCCTTCTTGACAGGAGAAGGCTACCACGGTTTTGATTTGTATTGACCTGGTTATAGACATTTATGAAAAAAAGGGCTTTTTGGACTAAGTTGTGTTGTGTCTCTGTAACTTTGTGCTTGGTGGTGGCATACAGGCTTTTCTAAGAGGAGGATTTGATGATTAATATTTCTGTCTTGAAGTGAGTAATGTAAAATGATAGAACCCCCTCCTCTCTTCCCCCACTTTGTTGAGTGCAGCTTGACCACATTAGAGAGCTTGGTGCTATTGCTGGATGAAAGAACACTGCTATCTTTCAAATTGGCAATTTTTTTTATTTTTAAATCTTCAAAAGCTCTTATTATATAGAAATTCTCTAATAATATTCATCAGACAGCTAGCTTTCCATTTTTTTTCTTGCTGTACCAGTGGATAATTTGCTAATGATCTTATTTTACTCTTCAGGGAGCCATTTTCTCAGTGTCTCCAAGACCAAGGGGTATAACAGCTAAAAATGTTGCCACGGTTTAGGAAATGAATGATTCTGAGGTATAAAGAAGGTATTTTGGAAAAGCAAGTTCTTTTCATGTCAAGGGAGCTAGGTGTATACAGTACTTAGTTTCAAACTGCTTGTGACTGTGTGTTACTTTATTAGAGTGGGGTTTCAGTTCTACTTTCACCACTGCCACAGATTCTTATAGCCAGTTAAAGAGCAGAACTTGCATGCTCAGGATCACAGAAACACAGAATGTTAAGGGTTGGAAGGGACCTCGAAAGATCATCTAATCCAACCCCCTGCCAGAGCAGGACCACCTAGAGCAGGTCACATAGGAATGTGTCCAGGTGGGTTTTAAATGTCTCCAGAGAAGGAGACTCCACAACCCTTCTGGGCAGCCTGTTCCAGTGCTCTGTCACCCTCACTGTGAAAAAGTTTTTCCTTATGTTTCTGTGGAACCTCTTATGTTCCAGCTTGCACTTCTTGCCCCTCGTCCTACAATAAGATACCTGTTTCATTTGCTTAAGAGTGTCATCACGTGCTACTGAAAAAAATACATCCCTCCTTTCCTTGTACTTAAACATTTTGTTTAATTTTTTTCATAAGTGAAAGTATAAAGCCTTTCACTAACTTCCTTCTGTAGGGCAGTATTTCATTTTTCATGCCTTTCTAGTGCAGCATCAAACAGTACTTCATTAATGCTCTTAATGTTCCATATAACCTACTGATATACCATAGCCACTGACCAAGCAAAACTTCAATCGTTTTTTCTTTTGTCAGCTCACACCTCTGACTGAGCAGCTGCAAGATGATTCATCAGAGAATGTTGCACCACAGGACATAGAAAAATTATTTCTGACTGCTTTCCCATACTAATAAGACAATTTCAGTTGTAGATACTTTTGCAGCACTTCCTGAGCCATGCTACACCCATTTGAAAATAGAAATCCTTTTATCCAAATGTCAAGAAATTTTCCACAAGATCAATGCTTTGGCTCTGCAAACCACATTTCTGCTGCATTTACTTCTTAACAGAGTTGCAACAGTTATACTTTGTCCCATTACAGAAGAAACCTACTAGTATTAATGGTCAGCATTAGCTGGGAGTTTTAGTACAAAATTCTGTGCATAAGGAATGTGTGTATTCTGAAACCCACTGATATATGCCATAAAAAGTTAGTGGTGAGGACAGCTGCTTTTGTTTGTTGCAAAATCATGTAAGGAGTAATTACTTGGCATTGATGGAGCAATGGTTCCAATGCAATGAAATAGTTTCAAGCAAACAATCTATCAAGAAAGAGATATTTCTTAAAGTTCAGCAGTGTGCTTCCGTCCATGCTTGTTATGGAACTCCTTCTTATATAATTCCTAATTTGATAGGACAAGGGGTAATGGCTTTAAGATGGATGAAGGCAGATTTAGACCAGATGATAGGAAGAAATTATTTACAGTGAAGGTGGTGAGACACTGGAACAGGTTGCCCAGGGAAGCTTTGGATGCCTCCTTCCTGGAAGTATCCAAGGCCAGGTTGGCTAGGGCCCTTAGCAACCTGGTCTAGTGGAAGGTGTCCCTGCCCATGTCAGGGGGGTTGGAGCGAGATGATCTTTAAGGTCTTTTCCAACCAAAACCATTCTATGACTCTACTCTACTTTGCATGCAGCTGTAAGAAAAACAGGAGAATGTACTTCTTTGTTTATTGGCATCTGTAAAAGCATTTCATCCCAAGTAATATTTCTTGCAATATAGGTTTGTCAGCTGGTTTGTAAATAAATACAGAAAAGCTGCTTTTGTTGTCAGTTTACCAATACTGATGTGCCATTCAAGGCTTGTTTTTCCTGAATAATCAGTGAGTGAGTTCATCAGAATGCATTCAGCCTGTGCCTGCAATACCATGCTTATAATTATAAAGCTTACAGATCCACAAATAAATTGTTCTGAAGGGAGAGCCACAGGCTTTCTTTAATTCATATCTGTTACTTTGACGTAAATAACACTCTTTTCTCCACCTCGTCACAAATAAATACATTCCACTTTCCCAAAGAAGGAATATATGCCATCCAGTGTCTTAATGCACATTATTAAGTAGCCACTATGAAGATTCGTGCTGAGTCTGAACAACAGCTTTTCTTTTTCAGCCTCTGAGTTTACATGCTTCATTGATTCTCTGAGGGTTGTAGTTTTGGCCAACCCCAAGAAGTTATCTTCTTGACCAGGTGATCCCAAGCATTTAGGATGGACATTTAGATTCTGTTCTGACAGGCAGCGTATTCCCCAGTGGTAAGGGAATTTCTAGATTGTAGTCCTTTCTTCTATTCCTTTTTCTGTGTGTAAGAGAGAGAATAGCAGTAGCTAAGGCACAGACTGCAAAACAACCTTTTCTCACCACAGTAACAAAATTTTCATTGATCTTCCTCTGATCTCTCAAACACCTCTGAGGTCCCCCTGGCTTCTGTCTGCTCACAAGAAAAAGGCCAGATTTAGGCTTGATTTAGAGAGAGGTATCACTGAACAGCAGAAGGTTGTCAATGTTTGGCATTTCTCAGTCCTTCAGCAGGACTACATAGATGATTATCCTGGAATTCATAGTGGAGTAGAAAATTCTCTGTTTTAAACCAGTGGAAACTTGTGACTTTATTTGTGTTACACAAAGAAGCAAAATATATGCTAGGTGCAATATTCCATAAGGAAGCCTGGTAATTTTCATCAGCATAAATACTGCTAATGTACACTAGGCATGCCTGGTTAGAGACTTGATAAAAAATCAGACTGAGTTGTAATAATGAAAATTTCTAATGAAACTTTATCATGTATCTGTAAAGCTTTTAAAACCAATACACTCGTGATATGGTTGTACAGTTTTTCCAGAGAGATGTTATTTAGCATGTAAATAAAATACCCAGAGTATATCCCACCTACTCCCTGGTATGTATAAGAAAAATGCAACTCAAAACCAAATAACCTTACAGTTTATGCAGGTGCCCCCCATTTACTTAATATTTTTCTTATCTTCAAATGAGTAACAAAGTGTTTTCAATGGAACAGGCTGCCTAGAGATGTTGTGGAGTCTCCTTCTCTAGAGACTTTCAAGACCCACCTGGATCTGTTCCTTGGTGGCATGCCCTAGGTGTTCCTGTGCTGTCAGGGGTGTTGGTCTCGATGAGGTCCCTTCCAACCCCTGCCATTCTCTGATTCTATGATAAGGAAGCCTTAGGGTTTCTTAAAGTTGGTGTTTAAACAGATTTCACAAGAGACTGGAATAAGTAGAACTTTCACATTAGTATTCTCAAAACCAAAGATTTGTTAGCTGGTTGCAGCTCACCATTGATTTTCTTAGCCAGTTTACACTTTCTCCTATGAAAATAACAGATGACATAAATGACATAAATAACAGGGACTGTGAGCAGGAGTTTTGACACATTTTGCATGTATCTCATCACACCTCTCCTTCCTCTTTCATCCTGGAGGATACTAGATCAACTGCTGAGGTACTTTTAAGAGTTTGAGTCTTAGTTTGTCATTTCAGTTCTTAAGTTCTTACAGATTCTTTTCAAGAAAGACTGAATCCCTACTTTGGCCAGAATGGACAGTACATTGAGATTTTTTGCGTTATTCAAACTCATGGTGGGGAGTTTAGAGATTTTTGTTTATGAAGGCAGTTTGCACTTGTTTGCACCCTCTGTGCCAGATCCATAGACATCTCTCGGTCAGCTTACTGCTCAAGTAAGTATGCAACCTCTGGTATAAAGCACAGTGATTATGTGATGGCTCTGATAAGGGAGGACACAGTTTTATCCCTGTTTGACTCCAAACTCCTGGTATTCCCTAACTGTTAACAACACTCATACACTGGGACTGCTTTAATACAGCTTACTGTGTAACTGAAGTCACTGGAAATGAATCAGTCACAGAGTTCTCTGCTAAGTCCATGAGTTCAGATGTCTGCAGGATGTGCTTGGTGACTTGGTTCTAGAGGGTGCATCCAGAAAACAATACTATGGTGATTTGTTTCTGTGAAGTTTAGTCAGTGGAAGTTATCTTTTAAGAAACAGATGTCCCAGAGGAATTATCAGGAGGAGGAGAAGGTGCTTTATTTCATCTTTAGGGTCTAAACATTTGTTTGGAATCCCAGCTTTTCTCTTTGATGAGAAAGGAGACTGCAGTTAGTTACACTGAGAGTCAGAGGCACTGGTGTAAGTCAACAGGGACTCCACAAGACAGGGGAACCCCACTATCCTAAAATCAGTGTCACCAAGAGCATAAACAAGTGAGTATGAGTGTTTTGATAGGCTTCTAGAAGCAACCTGTATTTATCAGGCAGACTGAACTACTCAGAGAGTTAATATTTTATTCCTTGAACTGGGATTCAGTTCCTTTCTTCATACAGTGGGCATTTTACATAGATGTCAGATTACCTATCATGTATCATGACAAAATCAGTTGCTAGTATGCAAACAGTCTATATGGATTAGCAGAATCACCAGGGCAAACACCATTAGCCACATCCTTTTATGGAAATGAATAAAAAATTGATGGCAAATAATTCTGGAAATTCAAGTGTCAGTAATGAAAATACTGTGAAACCCAGAGATGTTGTTCTTCCATCAGATGAATATAGCAATTTCCTCTGTGTGACTTTTCTCCTTATTTTGTTGTTCTTACTAAACAGACATTGATGAATGCTCAGATGGCTTTGTTCAGTGTGACAGCCGTGCTAACTGCATTAACCTGCCTGGTTGGTACCACTGTGAATGCAGAGATGGCTACCATGACAATGGGATGTTTTCACCAAGTGGAGAATCCTGTGAAGGTCAGTATCTAAAAAAGGTGGGGTAGTGTTATGACTCGCATTACAGTAATGTCTAGTCTCTCTGGTTTTACTGGTCAAGTATTGTCTTAGACATTGTATCAATGAAAGTTAAATCTTGACCCAAAGCAATCACAGTATAAAAAAGCATTATAAACAAAAGGCAAAAGAATATAAAATATGCATATTCTTAACATATTGGTGGAATATTTGTGATCTTTTCACTATCTCCAGGCATATCAAGAACATGGGAGTCATCAAGAGCAGTCAGCATGGTTTTATCAAGGGTAAATCATGTTTGACTAACCTCATAGCCTTCTATGAGGAA
>VWZY01006127.1:468566-500420 GCA_013399075.1 Chloroceryle aenea | reverse complement strand
AGGTCCCTTCCAACCCCTAGGATTCTGTGATTCTGTGATTCTGTGATTTCTATGATTTGCTAAAATACATGCTTAATGTGTAGTTTCTCGGGCCCTACATCTGCCTCTGTGCATAACTGATTTCCTGTGGGTTGATATCACGCACTGTATCACTCCACAGTAATCTCTATTTCAGATTCTTGATATGTAGAAATGGTCCTCAGGACAGACCTCAGTTCCTCCACTTCATCCCTTGTACACCGAAATAGTCTGTGATGTCCGTGATAGAAATATTTCCCATTGCAAAGAATGATTATGCAGCCCTGGCACTCTTACCCACAGCTGGGTTAATACTGTGGTGCTTCTCCTGTGCATAGGTTAACTGCTTGTTGTTGGTTGCAATTTGAAGAGCAACCTCATAAACTGGGAAGTTCAGCAGACTTAGGGCTGGGGGAAAGTGCAGGGAACAAGAGAGTGACAAAGAGATGGGAAGCTTTTTTTTTGTTGTTTGTGAATGTTAACAGAGAACAGCGGTTTAGTAAGAACAGTTATTTTCAAATGCAGATCTCTTAGTATGGAACATCACTCAGCTCTTAATATATTTAAGAATTGCTGCTCTTAAATAAGAGAACAAACCAGTCTGTTTTGCCATGGACTGCTTAGGGCAAAATTAGTAGCCTTTCTCCTTTTGTCTCTGAATGCTGAAATATTCAGTGCTTACACAGTGTAAGCTTTCCTACTTTGCTGTTTAAACTCACACTGGTGGGCTGCATCAGTCCCAAAGGGAAGCAATTGAATTAATTTCACTAAGGAAGACACAGAGACAGTTCTCCAGGAGCAAGAATGACCTTTTCGGTATCCCCATCATCAATACTTTATTTCAACACATTTTCACCACAGCTGAAAGCCTGTATTCCCAGGAGGAATCAGCGATTTGAATCAGCCACTTCTTTTATAAGTCAAGCTTTTTTTTGTCTAGACCTAACTAAATGTCAGTGTTAGCTGGCTGGGTGTTAGGACAAGAAGGTGCAAAGAAGAAGTTGTGATTCCTCTGATTATAATGTTGCTCTTCTGCCACTCTTGGCACAGGTAATACTCTGCACTTACGGAAATATTCTCAATACCCCAAGATTTATCTTCAGTGTCAATATAATATTTATCTCATGTGTTGAAGACAGTGTTTTGGCACATGCTGTCTCAAGAGATATACATGATACAGAGACTGTTAAGATGTGTGCAAACGTGCAACAATTAAGAAGCAATTTCTAAGCAAACAAAAAGCCAAGGAAAAAGAAATATGGGGATTGCCACATGTATGCAGAAGTGGCAATTATTAGAATATTTCAGCCTTTTACCCAGAGCTCCAGCAGCTCTATTAAACATACACAGAGGATATCAAGTAATTAGAATTAAATCACAGATGCCAGGAATTCATCTTCATTGCTGATAATCCTTGTCGCTAACAGTGGAACACTTTCTGTTTGATTGCAGCTCCAAACTTTGCAATACAACTTGAGATGGGCAGGAAAAATAGGCCGTTTATTAGTCCTACTACAGCACTTTTTATTGGATTGAAGCCTGTGAGACTGTGTCTCAGACAGAAAGTAAAACCTGAAAAGGAACGAAGAGACAGCCTAAAATCCATCACACTATGGAAAGCTGAACTTCCAGTAGCAGAGCCCAGTAGCACAAAAAACAATTGGCTTCTCTGCTGTCAGATCTTTCCACTGTGAGAGATTCCCCTACTGTATTTAAAGACAAGAAATGGATTTATTTTGTCACTTCTTCAGCATCCTTTGGTTAAATGTGATTAGATTGAGGTATTGGTGGATGGTAATTTTTAAATACTCAGTGTAACTGGGGAGCAGCATCCAGGCTATACAAATGTCTAGTTCTCAATCTGTCATCTTCAACTGTATGAGCTTCTTGCTGTATCCAGGACCAGTGTCCTCTGAATCTTTCTGGCTTGTGCAAATGCTACAGCTTGCAGAGCTATAGAAGGAACAGTGCAGAACTGCGCAGAAAAGAAACTGCTCCTGCCTTGATTTCTTGGTAGAACAATTAATTTAATCTCATGGGGATTTGGAAGTGTTCTTCAGGGGCTTGTCCATTTTGCTTTTCTACTTCAAAGCAGTGTTTTATAGAGAGTGCATTCATAGGCTTGTTTTGGTTCATCTTCTGTACAATTTAGTTGCTTTGAAGAAAGTTCCCTCTTTCAGTGCAGAATAGCTTTAAAAGTCAAGGAAGTGTGGGTTCAAATCTTTTCTTTCTTGATTGTCCTATATGGTCTGCCTCAAATCTGGGTCTGTTTGTGTCCTCTGGATATATGCTGATAGTACTACAGAAAGCGCTTCTGTGATCAGTATTAGTCAGCTCGTTGTTTCCTTCAGCAAAGCTTCCAATTTTAAAAATCGATGTGGAAACATCTCTGTTAAGATCACAGACGTACAGGAACCTTTCCTTAAAAACCTTATTTTAACACAATACTAAAACTGCACCTACCCTTTTGCAGGAAATGGTCCTATTTGGGCATCATACTAAATATTCTAAGCTAGAGGTGGGCTTCTTGGTAGCATCTGACTTTGTCAATGCTTGATAATGAATTAATAGTTGCTGAACTGCCTGTTTTATGCATATATTGACCTTGGCTACTGCTGCTTCTTTGGCACAAATGAGAATATTGAGTGTTTTGACTAATGTACTTGAATGCAGAAATTCATAATCCCATTTTATTCTACCTACAGGCAATAGAAGACCTAGAGATTCCTTTGCTATTAGTTTTGCTTCACATTATACTCCTGGGTAGACCTGTGCTCTCTATAAACAATTACCAAGAGAAAAGATGGGAAATGCAGCTGTACGGCTTCAACCTCTTAACAGCATTTTCTGCTTTTCTCTTGGAAACAGAATTATGTTGTACATCATCATATTTCTAGAAAAGCAGTGAAAGATCAGCCACTTAGTCTTTGAGAACTGCATAGCTTTGGGAAGTCCTAAATTTTATATATATGTAAATATTGCATTCAGCATGGCATATTACCCAGTGCCTTCCTCTTCGTCCCCCTATAGCTTTTTTTATAGTTTCTTTGCATAGTCTTATTGGTGCTCTGAAACTTGTCTCTCCTGTACCATTTAATAAAAGAGAGCTAGTCTAAGATAATACATATTGCAGCCCCAAGCTTCATTGCATTAAAAACTGTTACCACTGAGGGAAAAACCCAAAACTAAGAATGTTCAGGCCTGTTTAATATTTGCTCTGCAGTTCCCTGCAAGGTCCCGGTTCCTTAGAATTTTCCCCCTGCAGTGTCTAAAAGCTTCCAAAATCAATTGAAGAGAGAGGCTGTATTGGTTTGTACCAGAGTAGTTCAGGCTACACCTCATCAGTTGTTGGGCATTTTGCATATTTCCCCATCCAGAGAACAGCTCACCTAGTTAATGCAACCCCTTAGGATTTACCAAGAATATCTGGCAGGTACCAGCTGTTGTTGATACAGAATATGAGATCAACATACCTCCACTCTCAGCAGGTGTCACATTCTTTAAATGAGACATGTGCAAATGAAAGGGTTTGGAAGTATCAAACCAGGATGCCCAATTCAAAAAGGAACTTTTTTGGTTGTAAGTTTTTATCTGTATGTGAACTCATATTTTACAGTTTCTGTTCTGAAATGTCTTCTTATGTGTTTTTCTACTGTCCTGCTTCCAGAAGTAGAATTGCTTTCTTCTCTGTCTGATAAAGCAGGCTGCCTGACAACATAGACGTCTGGGGCTCTACTTGAACAGTATTTTCCACAATTCAGGATAATGAAGGATGGAGGCATATTAAAAGCCTCAGGATGCTCCCCAGCCTTAATGAATGAACAATGTACAATATGGTCATATCAGCATCCATGTCTTTGGATCTGGAAGGCAGAGAAATTGCTGACTGTCATTTATCTCATAGTATATTTAGTATTTTAACTAGTACATGAAATTTCTTGTAGTTGAAAAAATGCTGTCAGTTTGGTGTTATTGATAGCACTTAAGGAGACAGGAAATAAAGAATCATTGCTCTTCAGCAGGAATTCTCACTAGCACTCAGAAAGCTCAAAATCCTTTTGCCTTTATTCATGATCACAAAACGTTAACAAATAAAGTGACTTTTTGCTTCCATCCATCCCAAACAGAGCTACAGGCATTAAGACTTCGAGTTTTGAACCCAACTTAAGCATCACCAAACAGAAGGCAGACATGGAGACACATTAGTATTTAATTGTTCTGGAGTCTGGACAGAGTATGTACAAAATTAGCAGAGTTTCTCATGCTTTATAAAAGGTCTGATAAAACAGAAACTCAACCACTACATTTTATAAGACAATAATTTGAACACATTTACTGTATCAGGAAATAACATTTCTGTGAAGCTGGTCTCACCAGCGTTAAGTCTCAGCTTTTCATTTTCCACATCCACGAAGTGCTCTGACAGCTGTCTTGTATGAAGTCACGAATAAATTATTTACAATTCATTTGCTCTTTGAAGAATGATTATATCAGTCAATAGGTTTACATAGGACAGAGACAGAAACCAAACTTTCTGCTCAGATGAGTTTGGGGTCCCTGTTGAATGCCCTCCTTCTTTTTTTTGCTTAAGCACAAAGTACTCTGGTATCCAAATGCTGTCATCTTCCTGAGCTAGTGCTACTCCTCAGAGGTAAGGTAAATGAGAAACTTCCGTTGTTCAGAGTAAAAAAACTCTCCACCCTCCCAACCCATCTCTTCCAACAGCATATTTCTCCATGATATAGGTGTTCATCTTTCCTTTAAATAGATGACACTCTGATATCAGAATGTTTCTGGTAGGAAATCATGTCTGAGGAAGATCTTTTTGTGCTTTCTGCACATAAGTCTGGATACCTCATCAGAGGAGGAAAGTTACAACTTTCCATGATCTATATCAGAATGTGTCTCTGTGCTCATTGTCACTTCCTAGCAAGGTGTACACAGGGTTTTCTTGTCATTGTGCCTTTTCATGATCCTTGTGAGTTTACTGCAAGTTTTCTCATCTATTTTTATTAGCATTGTATTTTGTCTAAAACACTATTGAGCTGTCATTTTTTTAGAGCTATCCACAGTAGCTCCAAAATCTCTTTCCAGAACAGGTCTAAAAGACTGATTTGATTTTTGAATGGGCATTTCCCCATGCACCTTACAAGCCAATCTCTTCTGACATATTATTGCTTATTCATGAAATACTCCTCTATTTAACTGTTAGGTTTTTTGTTTTAATACTTTCTTATAAACAGTCTTTTTCATGTTGCTGTTCATCCATTCTTCCAGATGACTAAGTATATTGGGCAGCACATGTTCTGACACAGATTCTAGGGGAACATCCCTGAGACAACTCTCCATTGTGACAACCTGACCATTTGTTGCTGTGTTTTATTACTAATTAAGCCACTCTTTAGCTGTGAGTCAACACCCTCTTTTATTCCAAGGCACATAGTTCCTTTAAAAGCATGTATTATTCAAGGAAGCTCATGAAGTTATTGAATAAAAGCACTGCAGTATATTAAATGTAAACCCCTTTAATGTCTTTTTATTTAGTATAGTATACTTTCATTTTGAATTTAAAATATAGTATCTCCAAATAGTCTTCTTTCTGTCTGAAAACATGTTACGCTTTTGGTTGCTAGTTTTAATTAATCTTTAAAACTTCATCATTTTAACATAATTCCCTCTTTGAAACTAAGCACTACCACAGAGATTTTTTGCAGCCTTTAAAATTCCTTTAAGGATATTGTACTTTCATACATTGTGGCCACTGTTGGTCACCAGTAGAGTAGTTGCTCAGTAGAGACATTTTGAAGAAAGAGCCTGAACACCACCCAGGGCCAAGTTAAATGGTGTTTCTTTCCTTTGGGATTCTTTGACTATCTGTTCCAAGAGACAGCTGGCATATCTGTTAAATACAGCCTCAGGTCATGACCTGATGGGGAAATTGAAATTCCCATTTTTCTGAAGTTTTCTTCATAGATATTACAAATGGAGTTCAGTCATTCCAGGTACTGTCACCATTTTGTATGGATTTAGTCCAGTATTTTTCCTGTGTAGGCATGAAATTACTTGTGATACAATTAACTCCTATCTTTCTGTAACATGTATTACTACTTCTCATCCATTGTACTCTTTTGTCATTGCAATATTAAGTTGTACCAAGGGATGATGGTAATAAACGGAAAATCCTTAAGAGCCTTCCAGATCAAAACTGCTGTAATTTTTGGTGTAGGATAGATAAATAAGATCTGGTTCTCAATTTATCAGTAGATAACTGGTTAGGTTTTGTTTCTGTTTGTTGGGGATTTTTTTCCTAAGGCAAACCTCCAAGTCTTTTGAGACTTAATGTTCTAATGTCATAACATTCAAGCTGCTTCCTTCCTAAGTGTTGTGTTGTGAGTAGCCTGAGGTAAATTATTTAGTTTTGTTTGTTTGTTTTTAAACAATATGAGAATAATAACATGACTCTGTGGATGGATATACTGGAAATATGCCCCATGTAATGCTCCCCGCTCCCTTTTTCAGACACAGGAGATGCAGGGACCAGTGTACTCTGTCCATATGGCTATGGAAATTGGAGAGCTAGTTATGGCTATAAACAAAATGTCAGTAACATAATTCATCATCCATTATAAGTCCAAAGTAAAAAAGCTGAACAAAGTTTTGCTTAGTATGGATGATTTGTGTGGAAGTTCTTTGCAGATTATGCCTGAAGTGTGATGTGGATGAATAATGCAGATGAGAATTTCATGCATGCAAAGTTTGTGTTTCCCTTGCTGCATCATAAACACATTGCTGGTTCTGATCAGGTTAGAATCTGAACATAAATAATGCCTGTTTTGACTAGGGATATTTCAATTGCCTTATCCAGAACATTTTCTTTTCATGAAGCAGACAACTGAAAAAAACAAGGGTGGGATTTTTTTGTAAATTTTTGTAAATGTTGGATAAGCTCGGCTTTAGAGTCAGTGATGAAACCTGTTATTTTCAGTAACAGTGCACTAACAGTTACCATGTTGAAAAGCAAACCCCAGAAACCCTTTTTCTTCTGGGAAAGAAAGGAAGATTGGGAAGTACACTTATACATAACTGAGAAATGCAGACTTACTGTTTAAACAAATCAACATAAGTGTTGGAAATTAATTTATTAAAAAATACTTCAGTGATAAAGAGAACCCTGCTGTTGATCTGAATCATTATATTTAAATAGGATTGGTGTTCTCTTTATTGCATAACTTAAAACCAGTTATACTGAGTATACGGACATCTTAATTTTAAGTTGCCAGACTGTATTACTTTCAGTATGGATTTAAGAGAAAATAGAGGAAGAAGTGATCAAGTCTTTCATCTCTCTGCTCTGCCCATACAAGCATCACTCAAACCATGTTTCTTAGCTACTTGTGTAAAACCCTTCAAGGCTGGAGTCTGGAAAGCCTCAGCAGGGCCTTCTGTTCCACTAGTCACGTATCTGTACTGTTCGGGTGGGTTTCCCTATCCCATGTGCCTCTATCATTTCAGCAAAACATGCAAACAGCTACACTGGATGAAGTTTGTGATCCCAGTTATCTTCTGCCCTATTGGAGCAGTGGCTGAATTCAGATGCTTCAGACGATAATGAGGTGAAAGATGTGAAAATATGAGATGATTTGCCTGTTCTGGATTATCTGATATGTAAATAAGGGCACCATAGACCCTAATGCATGAAATGTAATCTCTCTTCCAAAATCTGTTAGCAACGCAAATTGAATATTCTTGCTAGCTTTATACACTTTTGTCTATGCAGTTATTTTTTTCCCTTCTTAACATTCTGTGGCAGTGAGTGTCATAGTTTGTTTAGGCATTGTATGAAAAATTATTTCCTTTTATCAGGCTTAAATTTATTGTCTTTCAGTTTCATTCACTGTCTTCTGTCTCATGTGTTAGGCAATATGGAGAACAAAAGCTTTCAACATGTCTTCTCTGGAGTATTCATTATTTTCTTGGTTATATCCCTTCTTGCTGATGTTCTTTTAGAGATGAACAATCAATTTCTTTTCAGTTCTTCCCAAATGACATTTTCCTCATCCTTCCCATAAGCCCTAGTAATTTTGCAATACATTTTATTGAGATTCGCACAGGATTTGAAGGAAACCCACAATGCTACTTATTTATACAATGGAATTCTAATAATTTCCCTGCTGTTTTTCATCCCAATTCATATTCATGTTAGCAACTTGTTTACTTTTTTTTTTACTGCAGCCGCACTTGGAATTGAAATGATAATAGAGTTATTTTGCTTTAAACTGAATGTGCTTGAGGTGAATTGGGGGTTTCATTTCCATTATTGAACCCAAAGATGCGTATTTTCTTAACTTTTTATGTTGGTGGTGAAAGCTACAAGCATGAGCATACTGCTTATTTTGTCTTGTACTGATCTGTTGGGCAGTTAAATATCACAATGCTACTTTTTAATTAACTCATAAATAAGGACCATAATTAATGCCATACTGTTGTGAAATTATATTTAGAGCTGAACTCAGCATACTGATATTTACAATCATCATAGATCTAGTCTTTACTCTTGTAGTAGTGTTTTCCACATTTTATTGCATATGGCTGTTTACTTTATGCCCTTTCAATAGTTTTTTTTCCCAGATACCTTTTCTCCGTATGGGCAGCTGTAAAAGGTAAATAGAGACTATTCAAGCAGAAGGCAGTGTGTGCTGATGGTTTGCCCTTGCAAAATAATTGCATGTACCATGATGAAATAGGCCTCCAATGGTACTCTTGAATTCTTTGTGATACGATTGTTTTGAAGTCATTTGCCATTATGCACTGGAGACATTATTTATTTTAATTTATTTTCTATGCCAGGTCTGTAGATGTCACTGCAACTTGAATAATTAAAATACTCTGGTTTGCACACCCTAATACCTGATGCAACTTAAAGCATGGTGTGCTTGCTTAAATGAACTTCAGGTTAATCAAAAGGTCAGATGCCCCTTTTCAGGAAGTGAACTCAAATGTGCTAGATGAATCCAGCAAAAAGTTTTGAAAAGAAGATGCTGCAGCTTTTCTACAGTTTCACTGAACATGTCTTATGAATGGTTGCCATAAACTAAGGCTCTTTGAGGAGCTGAGAATTACTTTTATTCTTTAGTTTCCTGTGATTTTGTCATTTTATCTATGTTACTCAACAGCATTCCCTTAGAAAGATGTATAGGCAAATTCAAATTACCATGTTTTAAGAGTGGATGTGATCTGGAAAATATTTTTTGTGAACTTTAAAGTTATTTCTCCCCATTCTGGTGAAGTCCAAATTAATTTTCAGCTGAAGGCTTTAATGGCCAAGAATAATTTATATCAACTGCTGCAAGAACATTTTTGTTAATTGAATGTGGTCTAAGAGCATTATATGGCATGTTTTTGCAGACATTGATGAATGTGGAACTGGAAGGCATAGCTGTGCCAATGACACTGTTTGCTTTAACTTGGATGGTGGGTACGACTGTCGATGTCCCCATGGCAAGAACTGCACAGGAGACTGTAACCATGAAGGCAAAATCAAGCACAACGGTCAGATATGGGTGCTGGAGAATGACAGATGCTCTGTCTGCTCATGCCAGGTCTGTAGAAATGGAAGTAGCTGCTTCTGTAAGATGGTGGTAGGGGTGAATGGAAGAGCATCATGTATCAAGTGAAATTATAGTGTATTATGTAGGGTTTTGGGGAGAATTTCTCCTCCAACCTGCACGAGCAGAGTTTCCATGGGAGGTTTATTGTATGATACTGGGAGAAGGACGATAGTACTGTTTTGTTAGTAGAGATGCCACCTGTGTTTTCTGGGTGGGAATAACAGCATTTTCATACAAATAAATTGTGTAGACACATATTTGGGTTGGTGACTGACGCCAGTGCCTCTAGCAGATGGCTGTAAATAGAAACAGGTTGTGTATCTGCAGAGTAATTCAGCTTAACTTTCTCAAATGTTTGCTCTGGGAAGCTTGATCCCATGATAAGCGCTAATGGACAATTAGAGCCCAATACACTGTTGACTAAGTCCTAAGCATTTCAGCAGCTCAAGTTTCATGGTATTACCTGACATTTTCTTTATGTGAATAATTACAGAAGAGAGTGATTAATCTGGAAGTTTTAAGCAAGACTCAATGAGACATCCATATGAGACTGACATAAACTTAGTGCAATCCATTAAATTTTGACTCTTGGGAAAGACACCCATGGCTTCCGTCAACATAAGTGAGAACTGTCTGAAGGTTGATTGTATGAACAATGTGTATCAGAAACCAGGGGAACTTTTTGGTAATTGCTGAATGTGTATTGTTGTTTCTGCCTCGGAATTGTGTGTTGATAGAGATACCATATAGTGGAAAAACTCATGAGCTGCTAGTGACTTAGAATCATGCCAAAATATAAAATTTTGTTACCAGTTAGTCACATTTCTGCCATCACTCTATGCCTGTCTTCCAACAGAGCGGATATGTGATGTGCCGGAGAATGGTCTGTGACTGTGAAAATCCCACCGTTGACCTATTTTGCTGTCCTGAATGTGACCCAAGGCTCAGCAGTCAATGTTTACATCAGAGTGGGGAGCTTTCCTACAACAGTGGTGACTCCTGGATACAGAACTGTCAACAGTGTCGCTGTTTGGTAAGGCTTCTGATAACAGCAGCAGAGACAGGATGGGAAAAGGATATGAGATATTCTGATCTTGAATAGTTAATTTTCATGCAATAACATCCATTTCATTTCCTCTGGAGTATGTGTATAATCAAAATCTGTTTTTCATGGATATTTGTCAGTATTGTCAAGTTCCAGTCAAAAATTCATTTGGACACAATAGACATAGTAGAAATTATTTAATCATGAAGATTGTTTTACCAAAGACTGGAGGTCATTTGTATATGGCACCTACACAGCAACACTCATGTTTTCAGTCATTCAAAGACCAATGAAGCTGTATAAGGAAATTCTAAATACGTATTTATTATCATGGTTGATAATTTCAAAGATGCCAATAGACTAAAATTTGTTTATTCATCCAGACATTCCAAGTAACAGAAGAAATAATAAGACTTGATGCATTTTTAAAATAATGAAATGAGATTTGTAAAAAGAATATGTTGAAGCTTGTGATCTTTTTGCTAGGCATGTATTTCAGAGTCTGAGAAAATACTATTCTGCATAATTCTGCTTAGGAATTTTCCATGAGAGAAAAAATCCCAAGACAAAAACAATTACCTTTTATCACAGGTTATCTCAAAATGTAAAGCCTAGTCCATCTAGCAGCTTTCCCTTGTCAGAGTAATATGAAAAACAGCCAGAAACCAAGACACTGTGTTTTCACTGTGCTAAAATCCAGTGAAACAGATTCCCAGGTGCTTCATTAAATGTCTTAATAACAAAACAAAACAACCTGCAGTTTGGGATCTCAGTAGATGTCTCTTTTTTCCAGATGCTACTTCTGTAACCAAAGCCTGCTTTCCTTCAGTTGTCAGGGTTTTTTTTTTGAGTGATGATGTATTGTCTACTCTTTGTACTGTCTGTCACCACAAAAATAAATTGGAATATCAGGATCAGTCACTGCTTTTAAGATTGCCTTCATTCTTACCATCACGTGATTCAAAAAGTTGAAAATTGACCCAGATGAGAATCTTGTAAAAGAGTAACTTCAGAATAGTTTCTGCAACAAGAGGAGCTAATTTTCATCTATGGCAAATCCCTGGGAATTTTTTTCATCTTTTGCTTTTGTGATGTTGAATCATTCTCAAAGCCTTAGATACTGTTGTGGTGAATAAACTTATTTTCTAGGGCCAAATGCTATTGTCTTTACCTCCCTTAAATCCAGGCTACTCAATCTGTGCTCAAAGGAGCTGAATAAATTGGAGGTCAGACATGAACCTGTTCCAAAAGAAATATGTATTAATGCCTTCTGTGAAGTCCTTTCTTTGACTGATAGATCTGAAACTGTGGCCCTTATCCAGAGTTCAAGGGAAGCTGACCCCAGCTTCTAGTAACTGATGTGAATAATTAGACGTATTTAGATTTGTGTACAGGCATACAGTAACTTCCCCTAAGAATATTCTGGCTCAACACAAGTCTCTGTTTTGACCTTTTCATACACTGAACCCATCATGCAGAAAGTGGAAGTTGAGATATTCTGATTGTAACATCCTAAATGGATGGTAAGTGTGTGGAGCTCCTCTCACTGCAAACACACTGGTGTTCTCTGTTGCATTGAGCTGCTGGCAGCTTGACACCCTTAGTGTACCCTTAGTGCACCCTTAGTGCACCCTTAGTGCAGCCTGTAGACTTGCAACCATGGCAAAGATAAACTCTAGCCCATCCAGAGCTAAATTTGAAGTCTTTCTGTGTTGAACCAACAGTCTGAATACAAGTAAGAATGAGGTGAAACTGAAGANACGTGTGAAATTAGAATTTTGTCGCGCTTTTTTTTTTTTTTTTTTTTTTCAGTACTGCCCTGTTATGGCTTCTGTCGGTTGCAGAAGTAGGACTGCATGAGGGCATATCCATATTTTGTATTGCATGATGTGTATATAGAATTTTGAGCTGCAGCTTGATGGAGAATGTGTTGAAATAAATTAAATATAATACACTCCCTGAATAGCATGAAGAAGAAAGCACCTGACTTGCAGTGTCTCCCACAGACAGTGGATATCAGATTTCTCTTCACTGACTTCTGAATAGAATCAGATGGATAAAACTAGCCAGCTAAGAAACATACTTAGTCAGAGCAATGGGTAATGAAAGAAAGTGAAAGCTAATCTTCTGTTGTTTGTTGTTTTTGTTTTTGTTTTCCTATTTGTAAACAGCAAGGTGAAGTTGACTGTTGGCCCTTGCCATGCCCAGAGGTGGATTGTGAATTTAGCGTCCTCCCTGAGAATGAATGCTGCCCGCGCTGTGTCACTGACCCCTGCCAAGCTGACACCATTCGCAATGACATCACTAAAACATGTCTGGATGAAACCAATGTTGTTCGCTTCACTGGATCTTCTTGGATTAAGCATGGCACAGAGTGCACCCTCTGCCAGTGCAAGGTAAAGAACAGAAAAATTAAGCTGAGATGCTTCTTTCCCATTTGTTCTGTGGCATATAAATATTAATGCAGAGTCTGGTCAGTGGATAGTTGGTGTCTAGACTTGTTTTAAAGCAGTGGAGATAACAGTAAGTTAATTTTAGCCTTGCATGTACTAGAAGGATGGTTTAATGTGCTAGCAGGTCAGAAGGAAGACAGCAGCCCACACTGTGGTGTGCTGTGGACACAGTAGAGGGCTTCAGTTTTCCATCAGCATAGCTCAATTCAAGGTTGATCGCATCCCCTACTATATAGCTCCATGCTAACTTGGAAGCATAGGTAGTAACAAATAGGTATGTAAGACTAGACTTCACACAAGAAATTTGTTCTTTGTGATACTGTAGTGTTATCAGAACTGAATTGCTTTTTGAGAATAATAATTGTTTTGAGAATTAAATGACTAGTTGCATGTTTACACACCTTTAAAAAAAGCATGTTTACACATGCTTTAAAAATAATAGTAGAATTCACATAATGTTTAGAACATTTAATAGTTTTTGTAGTCAAAGGAATTCATTGTCTGAGAAGAAAAATTAATGGCTATGGGCTTATGTGAATTATGGCATCTCTTTTTAGAGATACTGAAGAAAAGGTGATTAACATTAAGTTTTTCCATTCAAAACAAGCCTGTATGGTGAATTGTATTTTCTGTCATCCAGTAGTGAAGAATGACAAATAGTGTCTCCACACTAGCCAAGAAGAGAGACAGCAGGATTTATCCAGAGATCTTTAATTATTACTGAAATTCACAATTGATTTTGATCTTTATCCTATGTCCTTCCCAAGGAAGATAGTCCCAAACTCTAGTACATGGTTCAATAAATACTTTGAAAAGATGCTCATAAAAAATAACTAATTTCAACACCACCTTCTGGGAAACATGGGGAGTAATAGATCACGTAGCAGCAGCTGTCAGGCTCCACCTTCTTCCTCCACTTTGTCTGATGCAATACTGTATGCAGCAGCTGTTGCTGCTGTTGAGCACAGTCCTTCTACAAGGAGAGTAGTATGTACCAAGTAAGTGTAGGCATTTGTCTTGATGTCAGAATGAGCTTGTGGTTAGAAGGAAATTATGTGACCTGACAGAGTGGCCAATAGTTAGAAAGCCAGCTGCTGCCCAGAGGATGTTGAAACAGGCTTACATGTAGAAACCCATACTTTTGGGGTCTGTAGCTGGTGGCATACACCAATTCCAATGCTAGAAGTTACTTTTTGCTTGGGCAAGTTGCTGAGGTTTATGTGCCTCAGTTTCTCCATATGTAAAACAAATAGTTATGTGTTTCTTCTCTAAAGCCCCATGAAATTTGGTGATGGGAAATGTGTTCTCATTGTTTAACTGCTAATCAAAGGCAATGCAGAAGCCATGTGTCTGTTCTGCTGATGACCACCTATGTACTACTCCCATCTGCCCTTTTCTCTTAAACACGGACTGACTTTTAAGCATTGACTAATTTACATTCTGTGTAAACACGTACATAGAGTAATAAAATCCATTTCTACATTATGAACATACATAAGCGTAATACTCTGCCAAGCTCCATAGATTTAATATGGCTTAGGTGTGAATAACAGTGAAGATGTACCACTTTGTCTCTCAGCAAGCCAAATCTTCATCGGTTCTTTTTACAGAGCAGTTTTCTTTTTTGAGATTCACTATCTGCTCATACTGGCAGCATTTTGATATTGTATTTCTGCATGCGAGCAGCCTGCTCCCTCTAGACCATGTTAATACTGTGTCAAATTACTCTAGTACTCCATCTTGTTTATCCTATGTCACCCCACTCTTTTCCTGCAGAGCATCACATGGAAGGTCAAAGCTTCAGTCTAAGCCTCTTTAAGCAAGATACTTCAAAATAGGTTTACACAAATCCTTTAAGAATTCAGAAACCTGGGCATCAGATAAAGCTGACTTAGCCACAAAAACATTTCAAATCACAAGTAAAGAAGATGAGCAGTAGGATTGTCTGACCTCCTGTAACAGAAGGAATGAAAGGAAATGTTTGAATGATTCAGATCTTGGTCTTTAATCAGTCCTTGCAATTTAGTTAAATGAATGCACTTGAAGTAATTTTAAAATAATGCACACTCTTAACTTGCATTGTAAGAATCAGACTTTAGAAGTAGTAGAGATGCTGAAAACAATTTCTCCAGTATTTTAATGATGTCCAGAGGCAATCTGTTCTCCTAATCACTAATATTCTCAGAAGAATGTCTGGACTATCAGGAAAAACTTTATGGATTAGTATTTGCTGGTGTTACAGCCAGGATGTATTAACTTGAAGCATTTAGGGCTAAATAAAACTGAGTCCCTTCTGCCTGATCTAAATAAAGCTCCGGAACACTATTTCTTGTTCAACAGCTTTGTGTACTTGAGCAGATGCCTGATACCCTTTTGTCATTTCTTCCACTGATCCCAGCCTGAAGTTTGACTGTTGTAGCTCTGGGATACAGACCATAGCAAACTAAGCAGTTAGAGGAATCATAATAGCACATTCGCTTAGGCAAGGGAAGGACACGGTGACAATGTCATGAATCTGATCAAAACCTGGAGATTTCTTGTATTTTACAAATCTGAATGTTCAAATCTGATGGGTGTTTGGAAATGGCTGGGATTGTTAAATTGACTTGGTTTGTACAAAATACTCTTTTAATTACTATTTCTTATTTTCCTTCTTTTAGAATGGGCATGTCTGTTGCTCAGTGGACCCACAGTGCCTTCAGGAACTGTGACACCAGCAACCACCTCTCACAAGCAGTTTCTGGTTAAAGAATTTTTCTTCACAAAATAGACCTTTAGACCAAAAATTGTACAAAATAAAACGTAAAAAGAGATTGGTTTTGTCCATCTAAAGTGCAGATATGTGATGAATCAGAGTGAAATCTATGAGACTCAAGACAAGCTCAGATGTGTAAACTTTTCTATGAGGTTAGGCCCAAATCTTCTGGCTATTTGTCTGTCTGACATCATTATGCAGAATATTTAGGTTAGTGTAAAGTGAAACGTTGTAATGCTGTACTTAACGATGTCAAGATCCAAAATCAACTAGGAGCTCTTACAGGGTCTTCCAAAGCTTTGAGGGTCAAACGCTTGACCAGATGCAGAGATCTTTACCTAATCATATTTGGAACTGCAAAAATCTGTTTGATTGCTCATTGCAGAATTTAGCAGACATTTGAGTAAAAGGTTGAAGCCTTCAGGAATAAAGAACCTAGCAGCTAAGATGTGATATGTACAGTATGTGCGCTGAAAATAATAATAATAAAAAAAGATAGACGTTATTGTAAAAACAAAAAGAAAAAAAAAAAAAAGAAAACCCGTGATGCACAGGCATGGCTTCTTAATGTTTTCTGATGGGAAAAGTCATCAATATTTCCTTGTTTTACTGCACTTACTATTATTTCTTGATTGAATTTGTTCAGTATAAGCTCGTTATTGTGCAAATTTAAATAAATATTTCTCTTTACCTTAAGTTTCTGTTTGTGTCATCTTTTCAAGGATGTAATTTTAATGCATCTTATTGCTGTTTCTTCTTTGTCAGCATGCCTAGGGAGCTGGGCCATAGAGGTAGAGTATCGCTTGTATAGCTCCTCTACATATGGGAGCTTCTTCCCAGCACAGCCTTATGCCTATCATGTCTTATCTTTGTTACTGTTCTGGGAACACCTAAGTAACTTCAAAAATCTGAGTCATTACACGGGATTGAACAGAAAATTCACATGCCTAAAGATCAGGCCCTATGTGCCAGTAGGATGCTGTCACCCGGAGTGTGTACAGACCATTTGTGTATTCCTTGCATCTGTTCAGATTTACAGGGATCTTCTCCAAATTCCTCCGCTCTCCAGCTGCTAGGAGTTGGTTTGTCTTTCTGTAAGTTCCACATCTGCTTTAGCTGTTTGTGTAAAGTGTCTTAAAGCATGGGAATCACTTCAATATGCAAACCCTATTTTCACTACTGTGCTGTTGGAACAATAAATAAAAGAGGCTTCATGACCAAAGCTATCTTATTCTGGAAGAGAGAGGATAAAGCAGTGCTTATAAATTATGGACTGAAAAGGCTGAATTTTTAAGGAATGCATCATGAACAGTGGAGGCAACACAGGAGAGGAGGAAACTACCCAAGATGACATCATCTTTTAAATTGTGCTTTAACAGTCATGTTCTTTTCAAAATACATTGCTACTCTTCAACATTTCTCTTAGCAACTCAGTAGATTGTCATGAAGTCTAGACAGGTAAAACTGTCATTAATATTACCCCTGTGTACTATTAAGTTACAAGAGAAATCCTTTTATATGTTTTTTACCAAACCAAATTATTTTCCTGCAAGCAGATGCTACTTCACGGTGTTTCATGTACAGCAGGAGATGAAAGGAATGCCATGCAGCTGCATGTGTCTGGTAGGTATTCCTTGAGCCTTAGTGTCTGCTGAGTACTGGATGTTTTTGAAGCAGGGAATACAAGAGACACTAGGCCACTGAATGTAAATAATACAAACAAAACCAGGAAACTAAAAATCTGAAGAAAAAAACCCCCAACCAAATGAAAACCTAAACCAAATTTATGGTCTACATTGGACCATTAAAGTTATTAAGAATTCCAGACCAAAGAGACCTTTTTCCTCACCTAGTGCATAAACAACAGGTACTCAAGGGTTTTACTGTAGTGTCCAGTTCCTAGGAAACTGCAAAGTTTTTAAAGAAGAGTGTTTGCTCCTTGAAAAACAAGCTGCTTTCTGCACAGTGCTTCCTTGCCTCCTAGTAACTGTCAGGAGGTCATATTTTCCCTTTAGATGCAGAAGCACATCTCCAGTGGATTTCAGTGCCAGATGCGTGCCTGTTTCTGAGAGATTTAGCAGAATGTGTTACCATTTAAAAACTGCACTTCATTTTCATTCCAAAAATATGTATAAGGTAGACATAGGAAATTCATGAAGACCAGACTTCTTTATTTGAAGAGAGCTAACATTTTTCAAGGGCAGAAACCTCAGCCTCTGTCAGGGGCTGTAGAAAGCTGTGAAGGAAAGCAGTGGAGCTGGTGGAGAGAAAGGCAGATGATACCTACAGAACAGTTGTAAGCATCCCTATTTTGTGTCCATAGATAGAGAAGTTATGGATGAGGCGCATCCCTGCCCTTATTGTTCAGTGCAAACACTGGCATCAGGTTTAGACCTAAAACATATATAAGAACTAGAAGGAAAATTATCTCCATATTCTTTTGCAATACTTTCTCAAAGGCAGAGTAGTACTAGTGTTTAATCCCAGCTTTTAATCAAAACTAAACTGGTGTATAGATAGAAAACAAGTATCTCTTTCATTTTGTCGCCTACTCTGACCTGAGTGTTTTAGGATCTTTCTGCTGTTGTAGGCTCATGAAGCACAACGTAATACACTATGAAACAGACTAAAAAGGCAAGAAAACCTTGAATCATGTCCTTGGAAGAGACAGTCAGTTACATGTATGTAAAGAGCAGAAGTCATAGAGCTAAACAAAGCTGGAATTCTCTGCTAAATGAAAAATGAGAATGGGTCGAGTGAATATTATCTAATTTATCAATGTTCAAGGTTACTAATCAGTTGAGAGTTCTTCTAAAGGTCAGCAAACTCCAGTGAGACATCTCGGAGACTCTCATTTTCATTCCCTTTCACCCCCTCTTCCCCATCTCACTTCTGTTCAGTCAAGCCAGTAATTAGTATCTCATGTTTTAAAGTTTCCTTGAAAAGTGAATTTAAATATTATTAAAATTTGATGTCTAATTACTGGGGTTAAATTATCTGTCAGATTACATAGTCCATAAAAAAAAATTATATTTCTGAATGACGCAGGTTCGTTGTGCTCTCTTACTGGCCTTTCATTATTGATGCACTCTTTGCAGTGTTTGCAGTACCAGAATTCAATAACTTCCATAAAGGAATTGTCACCTCTCTGCAGAGTAATTGCCCTAAGTTAATAGACCTACAGATACAAAGGCAGAGATGTCTTCAGTTACAATGCTGACTTCAGTTCTATGGTGAAACAAGTTGACAAAAAGCAGCAGTGTTGTAAACTGTTGAAAAGGTAACAAAGTTTGCAGCTGCAAATTTCTGGTACTCACAGACTGACAAGGGGCTGGCTGTCTCATTCCTTTCTGGCTAAGGACATCTTTGCCTTCTCTGAGAGCTCCACCTTTAACAGCTCAAATGGTGAAATATGGCCATTAGGTCGTAGCTGAAATACTGGTTATTGCTTTTTTCTAGGATGACTAGAGTAGGTATTTATGAGTATTATTTATGAGTAGGTATTTATGCAGGGAGTGATGTAAAACTGCCTTCCTTCATGGCCAGCAACAGGATCTTGCCATTAACAGATGGTTACAGACTACATCAGATTCACCCCAAGGCACCTCAGAGAGGCACAGCGTTGTGAGCCACAGAACCCAGATCTCAGATCTTGCTGCGATGATAGCTTCTGACTTCAAATGTGTATGGAGCGGCATCTCCTTCTCTATGGACACGGTGAGTCTTACCTCCAGTGGGTCCTTGCTGTGGGGAAGTGCTCAGCTGTGGAGGAGGTGGCATGGGCCAGACAGCACTTGTGGGTTTCCTCCAAAGTGAAGGAGACTCCCACTGCAGCACAATGATGATGCTCAGCTCACCTGGCCTCCCAACAGGCAAGGAATCCCTTGATTCTCAGATAAAAATAGCAGCAGCTTTAAAGTAGGGCTCAGTTAGTTACTTTTTAATGGTGAAACTCACTTAAAGGCAAATGCATTTAACTTGTTCCTAAACCAGTTAATAATTTAAGTTAAAGATCACCAGATAGCTTTTGCTGGCTATATAAAGAAAAGGTTTCAGAGTAACAAGAGTAAGAAGACTACAGTGGCTCTGGCATCTCCTGAGTGGGTGATGCATGGAGAAGCATCTCCTCTTCAGTGCATTGGTAAAGCCCACTGCAGCTGTATCTTCTGCCCAAGACACAGACATATTTGCCAAGTCACAATCCTGGCCATCTCTTCTGATGCTATTTTCATTTCTAATAAAAAATTTAAAACTTCTTGTTACTTTAGTGTGGTGGTCAAATCTGTGTCCTGGGAGAAAAGACCAAAGTGTACCACTAGATTTTTTGATTAAGAGGAAGCATTTTAGAGAGAGCCTGAAAAGAAAAGGAAGGTATTAAAAATCCTGAGATCTCTGTGGCTGTTCATCAGCCATGTGAATGGCCACTAACATGTCAGCATATTTCACTTTTTTCTTTTTGTCAGTATGGTGCTAATGCAAAATGATAAAAATAAAAAATCAATTGTTAAAATCAATTACTCATCTAGGTCTGCACTAATCAGTATTTTCTTATTGCCAAAGTTTACTCAGACTGTAAAAGACCAAATAGACATTGTTTAATATAACAGGAGATTTGCAACCCTATATTCTACTAATCTGTTCATAGATTATTTCTATAACCTGAAACTTTAACTACTACAAACTATAATCATCTATTGATCACATAATATTTCATAATATGAGAGCCAAACTCAATTATTATGCTTCATCTAAAATCTGTTTTTATCAGTAATCTCATTTTATGATTTTAGACTTCAAAAGTAACTCCCAGGATGTCATTTATATATCAGCAGTGTTGCTTGGAACAGTAAAATAAAGTTATTTAAAGGCTTAGTTTAGGGCTGAGTCATGTTTGAAAACCAAGGTAACTAGAACCGCATCACCACAGTTAGAGCATCTGTCTACATAGAACAGCAGAAACAAAGCTCTGACTCAAGTGCAGTTTCATGGTGAGGGGGGGAAGCAATTTCATTGCAGGGGAGAGGAACATACCAGAAAAACAACCATCAATCCCACCAGTGATAACTTGGGCTGTTCCCTCTTTTAATGACTGCTGATCTGAGGAAGAGGGATGCAGCCTTTTGCTCAGCTACCTTAGTTCTTACAAGAAGGTCCTTGGCTGATGCTTCTTTTGAATATTTCATCTGCCTGAGAGGGCCACAGCCCTTCCCTGTTTATTTTCTTAGTGTCTTCAGTAAATATGTAAGAAATGGTTAGGACCATCACAATGCAAACAGTTTTTTCCCAAAGCTGGGACTGGTCCACTTCAAAGCTGGGCACTAAACCACAGCTGCAGCAATCCTGACACCAGCCTGGTGGATAGGGGGAGCGGCTCTTTTATTAATTCTGCTTTTTTATTAGCTATGTGCAGTTGGGTCCTCCATAAACTGTGACCAGAATGACTGAGCTAGAACCAGTTCCTCTTACAACCTTACAAAGGAAAACCTACCCTTTTGGCCACTGTACGTGGATTTTCCAAGTCGAGTGGTTTGTTAGTGCAAATGGATGCAGGGGTAGGACTGGGACTGCCCCAAGAGCTCCCATATCACCCCAACATATGCAGCCTACAGCCCAGGAAAGGTGGGGTCTGCCTTCAAGTCAGGGACAAAAAGTTCTGACCATATGAAAAATAATTTTTCCTGGGAAGAGGTAAGAATTTAGGCCCTTTCTTTGCTTTCCAAGGCAAAAATCATGTGTTCACATCATTAACACTGGCCATGGACAAAATGTGACTGCTCACAAACACACATCTGTGTGCAGTGCTCTCACCACTTTGTTGTTCTGTGGTCATATGGCTCTGCTGAAGTTACGCCATTCAACTAAGAATGAGTACTGTCCCAAGGCCAGCTTTCCTTCAGCAGAACCTTTTTGGGGAGATGACTGGAGATGCTCTTTTGGAACTGGTGCCTTCATGGCCTGAAAGGGACAATCCCTCTTCTCCTCCTTAGCTGGGTCAGGATGGTGACAAATGGATCTCAAAGCCCAGCTAATGCAAATGGTGTGAAAGTTTGGCCTTGCAGACATTGTCTATGGCAAGGTGAGGGGGTAATATTGTAACTGCTTAACTAATCCTTTTCTTTAATGTCTGTTCTGCCATTTGAAGTTTACATTGAGTAATAATTACGTTTGATGGTCCCTGATGCTCCTGTAACAAACACAGCAGGCAATGAAGAAATAATTCTTTCCTTAGTAAACTTGAGAGGCTTCTCAGCTGTTGTTGCCTTCAGAGGAAGGAGACATGCTACCCACAGAGCCCGTAATCCCACCAAAACCAGCACAACTCATCAGAAACACACACTGCACCCAGACCAGTCCCTGCCTGCTCTGGGCACCAGGTGCCCTTAGCAGCCTTAGCAGGAAGAGCACTCGCTTTTAACATCCCTGTCACAACAAATTAACTGATTCACCACAGCTTGCAAAGGTTGGAAATAGATTGGGGAAAGGGTAACATAGTGGGTTTTGCAACTACATTAACCTCTGCTTGATGTTTTATTCAAAAAATGATGTGCTGCTCCCATCTATGTCTTCTATATGGGTACCAGTATCAGTACCTGACAGTGCCAGACTACCTCAGCATAGCACTGATGGTTCCCATAACAGACAAGTTTATTCTTCCACATCTTCAAACTTTCTTACACAGAATTTGTCACTCCTTGAGCTGGAAATTACTCGTGTTGCTTTAGAGGTTTCAGCCAGTGTTAACCGTACCCTTACAAAAACTAAAATACGTATATTCCCACTGTGCATTGTGTACATTCCTAAGAAATTGTGCAGTTAATGTTACTGAATTTGAATTACTTTGGAGTCAAATTCTTACTTTAGTGTCAATTTTCACAGCTCATACTCATCTGTATGTCCTGTTGCTCTGGGATTTGAATCAGGGTGAGAAAGTGGTTGCTGAAATCCTAATTATCTTTGGGGTGTTTTTGCTTGTTTGGGGTGTTTTTTGCTTGTTTGTTGGTTGTTTTGTTTTGTTTTGTTTTGTTTTGTTTTGTTTTGTTTTGTTTTGAATGAGGATTAAAGAAAACCAAGGATATCAGTTTTAAGATTTAAGATTCATGTTTGAAATATATCCTTGTGTACACCTGGTCAGCAAAACCAAATCCTATTGAGCTGAATTTGGCCCACTGTGCATAATAGTGAAGGCAAACTTGTTTGATTTAGTATTTGAAATAGTTTCTGTGGTGTATTGTGTTCTTCAGCTGTGTTCCAGTTTTACATTAATCTAGTTTATAAGCATAAACCTGGATTTCTGAGCTATCAATCAGTGCAAGGTCAACTGCACAGTGTGTATCAAAACCTAAGGCACATGGACATTTGTAACAATGTAGAGAAGCAGAGATTTCACTGTAACCAAAATGCTTTCTGTGTACAAAATAAATACACAGAATGGTTTCAGGTGAATTAGGTAATAAATTTTTCCCCAGGTGCCCTGAGACCAAGATCAGACAAAAGCTTAGATGTGAATTTATGGTGTATTTACTGAGTGCTGTACTGATTTACACCAAAAAATCCTGAGATGGCACTGACTAAATAGTGCAGGTCTAGGCCAGCAGATAAAAAACTTCCTTAGGATGAAAAAGTATTCTGGACAGAAAAACTTCTAGCGCTGAACTTTAGGCACGTTGCTCAACTGATTAAAGACAACAGAACGCATGGTCAGATGATGATGTAGGAGCAGTTTTGGGATGCTCCTGTCGTTTCCCCTCTGCTGTGGTACAATTGATTCCTCTGTAGCTCTCCTTAAAGTGGGCTAGGAGCAGGCACACAACAGCTACTGCACTGTGGCTGAAAGTCTTCCGGAGGTGGTCAACCCATGTTACTGTCACTGCTTGTGGCTGTCTAGCCATATCCTTAGAACCAGTTCAGGTTAAATGCACCTAGTTTTGAAAGAAACCTTGTGTGATGGAGACCTCACAGCAGTAGGAAAGCTAGCAAAGAGACTGCCAAGTGTTAGCTTGTTGTCTTGGGCAGAGATGACCTCTGGCCAAGGAGGCACAAAAAAGGTATCACAAAGTGGATCCAAAGCCCAGGGAAGCCAGCAGACATTTTCCCTCTTCTTAGGACCTTGGCCCTGAAATACCTACACATATGCTAAATGAAAGAGTACTATTAACCCATGGACTTTGGTGAGGTTGGAGAAGTTCATGTCATATCTGGCACGGTGCAGATGTGTTCTTCCATTGCTTTCTCCACAGGGATGAAATTCAAAGAGGCTAAGTATATATTTAAACCTAAAAATTATGTGGACTAAAAATGAAGTTCATCTTTTATTTGATGGATCCAGAAAGAAAAAATGTCCAATCTGTTTTAAAGCTGCTCTGGTTTCCATGAGGGAGCTTGGGTTGGTAACATCAGGAAGGCTCTGGCTATGTCCCTTGAAGTGTTGCAAACGAAATGATCCATTTGACACAGGACAGCTTTTCAAAGGGTGCACAATTAGGGGCAGTGATGCAAAAAAAAAAAAAAAAATGACACACGAAGAACAAGACTGGAGACATGGGCCTGAAACACCGCAGCTATGAAAAGAGGAATCCAGTCTGTCCAGCTGTGCACCTTAGTCCCCCCAGTTACAGATGCAACCTGTCTCCATAAATATTAAACCCTTTGAAAGCATTAGATCAGTTCAGATGAGCAGAAACAGTGGCATCATAGCGGCTTGTGCTATGGTAGAGTCAGTCTGATGTCTGAAGTGATAACAGACAGGTAATGAACCTGGTCCTTTCTTTCTGATCACAAGTGGTTTACACTGACATGGAAGAATTAAAACCAGTGAATTTCACAGGGGGCATGAACTCAAAAGCAGCACAAGTGACCAAGAAGAGTGCTGATTCTGCACCACAGTTAAACCAAAGAAATTTAATCTCTTCACTTCTGTGTGAAGGACTTCTCAACTTTTTTTGAGGGCTATTACTGGGACTCATCTTGGGCATTTTTTCCTCTTCCCTACACTTGTTTTTCTATGTTCCTGGGATTTATCTGCTGAGGTTCCTGGCACTGGATGCACAGTGATTTAACTCATTAGGTTTGCATTGCTTTCGTATTCTCTGACCACTAAAACCAAACCTAACCAAACAAGACAGTGAGGAATATCCAGCATGTCTGGAAAAACCAACAGGGCTGCCAAAAGATGAATATATAGATGATGCATTGCATGAATGAGAGGCAATTTAGAAGAACAACCTAATGTCTTCATAAGCAAAAGCAGCTCATTCCCCATGTAGTGGTATGCTTTTCAGCTTCTTTCTTGTCTCACCATTATATGTTTGTCAAAGATAGAGCCAGAAGGTCACGACCACTTTACTCTCCTCACTGTATAAATCAGCCAGCCAAAACTACCACTTCTTAGTGAATTTCAATTATTCATGACCCCAAACCTAGTTGAACAAATACACTTCTAGACCTGAATTGGAAACCTAAAAGAGAAAAAAGAAATGCCGTCACAAATCAATAGAAGTGGGCAACACCAGACTGGGGAATACAGGCTCCCTTAAATAGCAAGAAATCTTCCTGGCACACCTTTGTTGCACCACAAATCACGAGGGGAGTGTAAGGAATTTGGCTTTATTTGCACTGTTGGAAGTATTCATTTGAAACCACGCCACCCTGATGTACTTTTTAATATGCTGTTTGGAAGTGCAGCTCAGACACATGCAAACACATTCATACCTTCCAAACAGACTGTGTTTAACTTGTGTCAGACTAGATGTGCTGGATAGCTCAGCACCCAGCTCCTGCTGAAGCCTTGATGGGAGCTAAAACAGACATCAGTTATGTCTGATCTGATCTATACACTTGGAAAATGTCTTTGCCCAGCTCTCAAAAGCAATGGCTGAAGTCAGTCCTCCCTGTTATGGAGTGCTGAATGTGGCAGCCCCAGAGTGGGGAGCCTGTCACAACACTCTACAAAGACTCTACTCTGGAGTAACTCCTCTGGACCTTCTCCAACAGATCTATGTCCTTCTTGTGTTGGAGGCTCCAGAGCTGGATGTAGTACTCCAGGTGGGGTCTCAAAAGACAAGAGTAGAGGGATAGAAACACCTCCCTTGACCTGCTGGCCACGCTTCACTTGATGCATCCTGAGGTAACACTGGTTTTCTGAGCTGTGTTCACACATTGTTGGATCATATTGAGCTTTTCATCAACCAGCACCCCCAAGTCTTTCTCCTCATGACTGCTCAATCCATACACCAGACAGCCTGTACTTTGCTTGGGATTGTCTTGACCCAGGTGCAGGACTTTGCACTTGGTCTTGCTGAATTTCACATTCATGTTGAACTTCAAAATGTTCTTCCCTGCACCCTACACAAGCCCTACACTCCTGGGAAGGGGCCCATCTATGGGATGACCCGAAGACCCTCCCCACTGACTCCTGCTGCTGGATATCCCCCAGCCTGTGGGGCAGAGCTTCTCTTGAACAGCCCTGGGGCCAGAGTGGGGGCTGCTATCTCTGATGGAGGCATTGGGATACCCTCATGAGATCATGACTTTGGGTCTGTGGGGATTAGCTTTTCATGGGCTCCTGACCCCTGTGAGGTCCCAGGTGGAGCTGAGTGGGGGTGGTATTTGAGTTCTTCCAGCTGCGGTGTTGAGGTTTTGCATGCACCTTTTGTCATGTACCCCTACACTCCCTACCCTCCCCTGTCTAAGAGCATGCTAAGCGACTTAGTTCAGAGGGAGTTTCAGTTGGATATCACAGTGCTATTGTGCTGCTGACAATCTGGAGCAAAGAGTTCCCCAGCGCTATCATTTGAAGCAAGTGTTTTGGACACAACATTTCAGGTAAAAAAATGCAACAGCTCCGTCCCCTTATCCTGGGAAAGCCCTTGCTCCTCTTTGGCTTTGGCAGGAGGACCTACCTCCAAAAAAGAAAACTTGACTGCGCAGTCCAGCTAAGAAGAGGTACCTCAGCCCCCACCCCTGTGGGCAAAATGCTACTGAGAGGAGTGGATGTTCCCAGAGTGGAATGGGCATGGGGAGTCCCTGCCTGCTTTCACAGGGCATGGACCAAATCTAGACGTGTGGGGTCCAGCACAAAAAGACACAGGGCTTGAAGGGATGTTGGACTTCCTGATGACATCCCAGGGGAGGGAAGCTCTTACATGATGTACCCAGGGTGCGCCCACAGACCCTGGTTAGGCATCACGGGCCACAGGATGGACTACACAATCCTGACTTAAAACCTCTAGGGCACAGAGAAGGGGGTTGCACACACTTCACAGGCTCAGCTTACTGCTGGTCAAGGACTGAACTCTGTCTTTCACATTTTCCTCGTGTTAGATACCCATATAGATGATCAGGCTTGTTTCTTAAGCTTTCATTATGAAGGTTGTTTATGTCAATAGTTGGAGCTGGGTTTTGCTTATTTTATCTCCTTTCATTATGATTGCAAAGTCAGGTTCACTTTGTGTTTCCATTTGCTTTTCATTGGGGAATAATGAGGAAAGTTCCCACTTCTGAACTGACTTGCTTTGAAACAAGCCCCAGAAAGCTGACTGTCAGGAACCATACCATGCACTCCTCTGTGCTCCTAACAAAGCTGCTCACAGCCTGCATCCCATGAGATGAATAAGTTCTGTGGGCCTGGGGCATGCAGCTCCTCCTGGGCTCATGCCTTTAGCTGTGGCCATCCTGCTGGTGGTTTGTCCATCTCACTGGTAACACTTTCTAAAATCAAAATAGGCCTATTTATCCTCTTTCTTATTTAAATGCAGACAGGCTAATGAAGTGGCTATTTAAAGCAATGGCAGTCAGCAGAACAGATGCATAGGATGTGAGTTCCGGTCTATCATTAAAAGACCTCCTATGGGAAACTGGGACTTTTTGGCTTATTGAGAAAGTTTTGAACTACCGTGTCTCACTAGCAGGGATAAAGTCATGCAAACTTTCTATTGATGCCAAATATTATAGTCAGCAACATGTTTTTCTGGATATTCAGACTTCTCTGGTTTGGCTCTTGTAGGTAAGAGACTTTGAGTAGAAAGAATATCTTACGTTGTTATATATTGAGATCTTAATTTCTTTCAAGTACCTACGGGTACTCTTGACTTTACCTTGTAATTTCTTAATTATAATACATGACATTCTCTACTCTTATTTCCTCTTGTATATCATTTTCCAGATAGGAGATCATTCTGGGTGCTTAGATCGATAATTTCAAGGCTACAGAATGGATTTGGATGTACACATTTACTTGAAATGAACAGCAACTGTGCTTCTAATTTAATAAAGCAGTTGTGAAATACTGAAGTCTTGCATCTTCTTTTAAACAAAGGAATTATTTTCTTTTAGTAAACAAACCTTCTGTAGCATGGAAAGCTGCAGCGTGTAAGCCAGTTCCTAGCTACATTAATTCTCACCAGAAGCAAATCTAGCAGTGTGTCTTCTATATTTCTTTGGTTAATAATGTGAATTGAGTCACATTTGGTAAATAGAAAGATATGTGTTGCAAGTTTTCCAACATGTCACTTAAGAGTGTAATAAACTGTCTGTCGTTTGCCAGCTTTGTGGCTACTCTAAGTTTGTGATCGTATGGTGTAAGAAAAATCAATATCTCATTTCTCACATCAGCCAGATAGATAGGCCAGGCAAGGGCTTCAGCCAAGGCTTTCTGCCATTCTGACGGGGAAAAAACATGTTTTCTCTATTTCAAGCTCTACTGTTTACAAGCACCTATTGACAGCTTTGCAGTACTTTCTCTAGGTAAGATCTATCATGGTAGAGCTTTAAAGTCTTGCTGGCTCTGCTGTATTTCTTACCCCCTGCACTTGCCAAGTACAGTCATAAATTCTTAAAGTGTTCTTACTTTTGCATGTGCTTGCTAAATGTTGACATTAGCCAAGGAATAAAGGAGAAACTGAATTTATGGTCAACCTGACTTGTGCTGATCCTCACAAAAAAAAAGGTGTCATGAGATTTTTGGCTTACAAAAACCTGGCAACTGCACTTCTCTGCCCACAGATGACATTTTTTTTGTATGTCACAGATCTTTTTACCTGTTGCAGAACGAATTGGTGGAGAACCAACTGGCAGTAGAATGAGTGCTTTTCTGCTCCGTGGATGTCATGGAACACATTAAAATAGCAGGTAATTTTTAATACCAGGATTAGGGAGAATACTAATACTGATATTAAAAAAAAAACTTCAAAGTTAGAAGAGAGCTGAAAAAAGTTGTATTCTGCAATGCACTCACTAATCAGATAAAAAATATTATTAGTGAAAACATTGATTTTCTACTTGTATGCACAATATATCATGATCATATCCAGAGAAAGAGTATTAAAAGATAATTGGACCTTGCTATTGCCAAGTGAATCACTCATTGTATGTGAATGCCAAATAAGAATTATATATTTAGCTCTGGTTGGCCATCCCACTCAGAGTGCTTATTACACATTATTTTTTCCGCAGATTGATGTTCCTTGGCAAAAAGAAAAGGCATTAATTTGACTGATTCATGCTCTCTTGTAAAACTTCTGTATTAACAAGGGCTGAGTGTATGAAGAGTCCTCCATGACAGTTTCTTCATAACCATGTCACTGCCTATGAGATGGTTGTGAAGTTGGCTTTGAGAAAGCTAGTGCTAGCACATAGTGCATCTAAAGCACTATCAGTATGACCTAATTCTGATTCAGATGAAAGGTTCTGTTTAGGCCAATGTCACCTGAAAGCTCAAAATCAATGACACCACACATCAACATAGACAAAGACAGAATAAAATGTTCCCTATTGTACTCTTTGAAGCTTACTTTTGTTAAAAGTAAACTGTACTCTTCTTATGGAGATGGAATTTAAAGATTGTTTTGTCAGAGATGTCACAAGGTGAAAAGAAACAACATTTGCGCAACCTATTTTTATCTGGTGTAACTTCAAGGCAGAAGTTAGAGGAGTTAAGAAAGGAGCACAAACCATGACATAAAAGCAATGCTTCCTCCTTTTCTGGACAATTGCATGCTCAGACAGCACTTAAAATTTTCAAGGGTTGTACAGATTGAGAAGAAATATTGCTTTGGTGTAATGGCAGCATGGAGATTATAGCTGTAAGCTATTTTTGTAAAGCATAATTCAGTGCCTGGGCACCAAACCATGGGAGTCTAGCATTCAATTAATATGCTATCACTAATTATAATTTTTTACTTGACTACATATCATCACTCATGGAAGTAGCTATAAGCCATTGTTTCCACCCATGCCACACAACTAGTGTGCAAGGCGATGACTGCTGAAAACCGCCAAGCTTAAATAAGAAAAAGGATATTTTTGTTCTGATAATTACGTGCCCAGTTGAGAAACTGTTCCTCCTCACTGAAACACAGGGCACTGAACAGTTCTTTTCCCAAGGAGTTTATTTTTTAACAAGGCAAGGCAAGCAGAGGCTCAGAGAATAATATGCAGCAACCAGAAATGGAGACCGAGTTACGGTTTGTTGTCAGAATGTTAATCCAATACTTTTTTTTCCTTAAAGATGAAGCATCTGAAAATACTGTAAGCAAGGACGAGGTACAGAGGCTGTAGGAGAGAATCTTGACAGCCTAGGAATAAGTGACTAATTAGTATGGAGGAGGAAAGGCTCAATGTACTGCTGTGACTTGGTTCCTAAACTTTTGGCTGTCTTGATCAGATAATTTACATCTTTACTCAGCATGTGCTCTGATCCTCAAACTGCAGCTGAGAACAGTGCCTCTGGAATATGGTTCTGCAGAGCAGGTGCCAGCACTTTCACTCTGGGCTCACAACTCATCAGTGTCTCACAGATGTCTGCTGGCATGAGCCGCAGATGTGATCCTCACTGCAGCCCTGACTGTATCTGTCTTCTTCCCTGCTCTCATGGCTGAAGATGTCTTTCTGATCTCTAGTGGCACATCCTTTTACTTCCTTTCCCGCATCTGTGTGGGTCAGAGCGTGGCATGCTCATTCAGTCCAGGTATTGATACAGGGACTTGTATTCTGCTTGTATGTTGCTTATATTTTGCTGCCTTGGTCTGATTTGGAGGCTGGCATTTGGTGAAGCTTGTCAAACAGAGAAGATAAATGGCTGTAACATCCCTGAGAGAATAAGGGCCCATTGTATAGGTTTAGTCAAGTATTTCCTCAGCCTCCACAGGTATAGTCTGAACTAGTGTTAGAGGCTCGGATGATGGCCCACGGACTACAGGGCATGCACAGAAGCCTGGGGTCAAAAGTTTAGCTGTGAGGAAGACATCTTACTTCATCCTCAAGACCCCTAGTGATCACCACCAGAAAATACTGCACCTGCTCAAAGGGGAGGAGACCTCATCTGCATGTGAAGCAGGGATAGATAATGCATATGCATAGGCTCATTGAGAAACCTATTCAATATTAAATGTTTAACTCCATGAAAAGCTGCACAAGACTGCCTGAGGCACTCATGTTTGTGGTGGGGTGACCCCCCGTGAGTCCAGAGCTGAATAAACATACCTACTTTACAACTGTCCCAGTTGTGGAGTCTGATTCCTCAAATCAGTTTGGCGAGCTAGGCAGGAGGACCTCTGCTCAGCTGCAAGATCGACTGCGGAGACAATGCCCCAGGCGAGCCCCGAGCACTTTCCTTGGAGGAGCCTCCACTCCCAGCCACTCATCGCAGGGACAGACAACAACCTCCTGACATACAGCTGTGGACAGACAGTATGTTTACTGGGAAAGGGGGCCAGTAAGCCATAGGGAATGCCCACGCATGGCCGGGACTGTCTGCATATCACAACCGTGTGGAGACGTCCAGCGAGCAACACAGTCCTGTACCCTAAGGAAATTGGGGATTTGCTGACCAATAGCGCGGCCGTTAGCGATCTTGGGAGTAGAAGGAGTGAATCCAAGGTCACTGCTGCATCCCTATTTTGGGAGCCAGGATGGGCCCACTAATGACTGTATAAGAAGTGGGTGAAGGGTAAGCGGACTTCCAGAATTGTCATATGACTG
>VWZY01006127.1:422561-467260 GCA_013399075.1 Chloroceryle aenea | reverse complement strand
AAAAAAAAAAAAGAGGGAGAAAGGCTGAGTGTTGAAAAAATTATTTTCCCCATTAAAGAACAAGTCCCTGTAACGCACCTCAGTTCTGGACCTTTTAGGCTAAATTTCAAATTGGTGTTGCTTAAAGGCACACTTGAATCTGTATTCTGCCACCTGCACATATATTCCTGTTTTCAGAAGAGGTCAGTACCCACATCCATAAAGACTCACCAGTGCAGTACAGTTTAATATTGGATTTTTACTAGTGTAACTCAGTCTTTTTCCTCCTTTCCCTGCATTGATTGCACCTCTGTAGAAGTGCTCTAACAAGTCCAAGAAAGGCATTTTAAAACATGAAAGAAGATACAGACCTGACCTGACCTTCTGTGTCCCCCACTGCTGTTGGCATACAAGGAATACATGTTTGAACAGATTGCTGCCTGTGTCAGCTTTTGACACTCAGCTGCTAATATGCTCTTGATAGCATGTTACTATCTGATATTTGATCTTACCACATGCCCTATTTGGGTCACATCTGATGTCCCTGAAAGAAGTGTATATACATGGATCTAGGTGCCTGCTGACATATTTCTTTTTAACTCTAGTAAGCCCTACCAGTGCACAAGAAACTCAGTATGATCTCTCTGTGAGATAAAGACTGCTAGAGGAACTGACTCTTGGCAGTCATTGAATATGGCTGGCAACAGTTCTAGGATAATTAGATCCAGAAAAAAAAAAGATGAGTTTCAGTGACACCAGCGATAACCATTGTCATCACCAGAAGAAACCTCCCAGTCAGAACAAACCAGAAGAAGGAGCTCATGATACTGTGGGCAGTTTGAAACCTTTCAAGTATTGCTGGGCACCGTCAGTCACACCCCAGGAAATCACAGGATCACAGAATATTTGGGGTTGACAGGGACCTTGAAAGATCACCCCCCTGCCAGAGCAGGATCACCAAGATTAGGTCACACAGGAATGCGTCCAGGTGGGTTTTCAATGTCTCCAGAGAAGAAGACTCCACAACCTCCCTGGGCAGCCCATTCCAGTGTTCTGTCACACTCACCATGAAAAAGGTTCTCCTTGTGTTTACATGGAATTTCCTGTGTTCCAGCTTGCCCCTTGTCCTATCATTGGACATCGCTGCGAAGAGCCTGGTTCCATCCTCCTGACACCTTTTACATATTTATAAACATTAATGAGGTCACTCCTCAGTCTCCTCCAAACTAAAGAGACCCATATCCCTCAGCCTTTCCTCATAAGAGGGATGTTCCACTCCCTTAATCATCTTTGTGGCTCTGTGCTCGACTCTCTCAAGCAGTTCCCTGTCCTTCTTAAACTGGACACAATACTCCAGACGCAGCCTCACCAGGGCAGAGTAGAGGGGGAGGAGAACCTCTTTCAACCTACTAACCCCACCCCTTCTAATACACCCCAGGATGCCATTGGCCTTCCTGGCCACAAGGGCAAATTGCTGGCTCATGGTCATCCTGCTGTCCACCAGGATCCCCAGGTCCCTTTCCCCTGTGCTGCTCTCCAGAAGGTCAGTCCCCAGCCTATACTGGTACCTGGGGTTGTTCTGTCCTAGATGCAAGACTCTACACTTGCCCTTGTTATATTTCATTGAATTTCTCCCTGACCAACTCTCCAGCCTGTCTAGGTCAAATCCCTTGTGTCCTTCATAGAAAGGCCACCCCTCAAGTTGCTCTTACCAGCAGCCTCTTTGCACTTCCCCACAGCTGCAGCTACCATCTCCCTTACTGCAAAATAGAACAAGATAGAACACTTTTTGAATTAGGTAACAATAAATAAATTGCAAATAAATTATCTGGAACTGACCTAAATTTTCTGGTGTGACTGAAGTTCCCAGCTTTTGCTGAAAACCAAGCACATGGTATTCCTGGGTGCCTACAGGGGGCTAACTCTTGGAAGCACTCTCCCACCCCTGTAGCTGCTGGAAAGCTGTTTTAATTCTGTTACAGGTTTCAGGGGAATAGGGGTTTTGGAATCCACATAAAAAGCAGGTGCTCCTGTGCAATGGGGACCACATCCACCAGCCATGGGGAGACAGGGAAAGTGAGTGCACCTTTGCTTCCAGGGTAAATTCAGGGGCATTGTTTAAGGCTACTTTCCTGAGTATGAGGGCCTGTGCAGAAAGTTAAGCACAGCTTAGCAAGTGGGCTCAACTCAAAGATGTCTCTTTAGAAGTGATACAAAACAAGCCAGTGCAAATGTGATTAAAGGTGTACATAGAGTGAAATAAGTATCTGCAAGCCTTTTTGCACCACAGAGCTTACTTCAGCCCTGCACCAAGACAGGCTCTCAGGCCATACCTTCAGCAGCAATTGAGAAAGCTGAACTTCCACTAAATCCCCACCCTGTGCTGGGGCTGCAAAACAAACCACTCACACCAGTGCTTGACTGCAGATCATTCCAGAATGAACACTGATTTCTTTCAAGATTAAATTGCAGATCTGCTCCCAGATCGAAGTTCTTTCTTCTACCAAAATAAGAACATTGCCAAAATAACTTAAATATGATGTATGAGGTAAGGCCCTGGGAGTATCATGTCTCTACAAACTGTCAGAAGAGAGAACATGACTTCCTTATATTACAGTTACAGAAGAGGCTGACAAATTTTATTTTCCTCCCTTTCAGATTGTTTTAGGCATCTTTTTTCTTCAGTTACAGCTGATTAAAAATGCTGTTATGCCATATAGTAAATCACCCGTGCTGTGAAGAAACAATGACCAGGCTTTTCTGCCAACAAGAATATCCAGTTTAGATTACTAAAACTTAAGGCATCATTAAATTAATCTGCAAAAGGATGCAGTCAGCAGGATAAAATTCTACCAGTCTCACGTCCTCTAATATTGTTGTCTGAAGTGAAGTTTTGGCACAAGCTTCCAGGAAGAAGGAAAGCTGAAGTCCAGATGATAAAGCTGCCAGCAGATACACGTGTTTAAAATAAATAGGTCTTGGATGAAGAAAAGAGTCAAGAGCTGGTCTTATCTGTCCAGAAAGGGCCAAACTTATCCTTCCATAGGGACAGTCTTTTGTCCCAGTGAGTGGACCCTCACCCACAGGAAACTGAATTTGATTAGGAGTAAGTGACACAGAAGCAAAGACATTAGAACATCTCTGTTAAAATATCATAGTTTTCCTGTCTCACAGCTGTACAGAGAAAGTGCCAAATATTATTTTTATTGGGAGTGGGGTCTTTTGCATGGGTGAAACATATTTTCAGATCATATGCACAGGTGTTGTAGGCAGTGATAAAAGTGGAGTGAGAATTATTGCACTGCTTTACTCACTAAAATCCTCCTAGCGCTTATTTGCAAAATTAGGAGTTTCTGGCACTCCATTTTCATAAGGGAAAATCCTAAACAGTTTGTGACGAGCTGCAGATTTGCTTTTCTTGCGTTAAAATGAGACAGATGAGCAGTTCTCAAGTCTGTCATCTGGTACAGGTCCATACATCCAGCAGGTGACCTGCAGAGGCAATGCACAGTCCACTCCATGACATGCATTTATGGCACTTTGGATGCGACACCAGACAGTAAGGACATCCTGGATTCTGGAAGAAACATCAAGGTTTCCATAAGGTGCAAACATCCTAAATATTTAAAAGGCTTCTGATAGCAGCATTGTTGTTTGACTTTCAGATGGCTGGCTGAGTTCTGGAATCCACACCTTTGACTTCCACTTCAGCTTTCCTCCAAGTATTCCATCTAAATTCACTAGCAAATTTGGCTGCATCACCTTCTTTGTTCAAGGGACTTGTTGCCAAGAAAATGTTTTAGCTAAAGAGGAGAGGTGTTTACTGTTGTAAGGACTGTTTGTGACCACAGAAGGCACGTAAAAGACAAGGTAAGGGGAACAATTTGTCCGAGTTGGAGACACACAGAACTACTCTATTCTAATCTAGAGCTGTAACTGCTTACTACTGAGTATACAAAACCTTTTAGCTCTGAGTTTCCTTATTTTAGCATTCAAATGACACTTCACTGTCTTCTGTCATCTTTGTCCTAGGGCTTTCATCAAGGTGGTTTTTTTCTAGCATACCAGGTGAACTGTAAGACTTCAAGACTGGCATGTAGGGAGTGCTTTGAGATCCGGGATGAGGGAAAAGGAAGGTTTTTCTCTTGCTTTGAAGCCTCAGGCAAGCATCATGATAGGAGGTACCTTTTTTACCACACTTTACCTAGAGACAGTCAGTCAGAGGTCATCAAGACAACTACAACATGATGTTTATAATAACTTTGTGATCTCCCTCCAAATCTGAGCTTAGCTGAAGGTGACAAAGCTTACATGTGCACACATGAATTCTTTGCACAAATGTTCAAAAGGACTTTGATCATTCAGCCATATCACATTTGGTGCAGTGAGAAAAGTCATCCTCTGGGTTAATGGTGGGGCCTGTGGAGAGAGTTGAGTAGCCTCAGGTTAGGAGTTCATGCATGTGGTGTTTGAGAATTACTCTGTATCCAGCAACAAGAACTCATCATGGTTTTCCTTTCTTCTCGCTATCTCCATGCAGGCCTCAATAGTGGTGGAAACTAGGAAGGAGGTAGTTTATTTCTGCTGCTTAAGTCATGTCTCTTAAATCATGATCATTCAGATTTCCTGGAGAAAAAAGCATATTTTTCCCTGGAGAAACCATTGTCTTCAAGACAGATATTTCCAACAGGACATGCAAGTATGTTAGAAAGGTCATTTTTGCTGTAGACTGCATTGCCCTGTATAGTGGCTTCAGCAGCAGGGGAGGACTATGTTTCTTGGAAGACCAAAGTGATGTAACAAGGTTGGAGTTACAGATAGACACAGCTCCCTTTGAGGCTGTGAACATTACCCGTGAACTGGTTCTGCCAAAACCCATGCCTGTCACCAGCAGTCTCACAGAAAATAAAATCATGGCATTCAGGTATGAGCTGATAGGCACCTCTGATCTTCTTTGTACCATGTTCACCACTGTGGCCAGGGTGCTCACCATCACAGCAGCCTCATCGGAGCATATCACAGTGGAGCAGAACAGCATGACTCTGCATGAAATTGAAGGTGACACTCCTTCAAGGAGACATTTCTGAGATTGACCAAGGAACAATTCCCAGCAGATCCACAGAGTGAAAGATTTTTCTGCAAAACCCACTCAGTCTAGTTGCACACTTTCACAGGAGGAGCCTGCTTTTGCAGTGATACACCAGTGGTTTCCAAAACAAGGGTAAAGCTAGTCAAAGCTCAAAGTCAGGAAGGCATATAAGGGGAGCCTGCAGTTCTGTTAAACTGACTCCTGATAACTGGTTAAGGAAGAACAGGAGGCTCAGCAGCATTCTAGGGAGAGAGGGGACACTTTGCAGGCTCAGAGGATAGCTGTGCTCCTTTCTATGTGAAAACAGCTCTCTGCAGAGAGCACACTCAGTGAGCTGGGGGGTGGCGTGAAGCTGGTGCAGGAGGCTGAGACAGCAGGTGATCATCTTGCCATGCAGAGAGACTGGGGCAGACCAGAGAAGCAGGTGGTCCTGGGGAAATAATAGAATCATAGAATGGTTTGGGTTGGAAAGGACCTTAAAGATCACAGAATCACACAGAATCACAGAATCCTAGGGGTTGGAAGGGACCTTGAAAGATCATCTAGTCCAACCCCCCCTGCCAGAGCAGGGCCACCTAGAGGCCATCACATAGGAACATGTCCAGGCAGGTTTTGAATGTCTCCAGTGAAGGAGACTCCACGACCCCCCTGGGCAGCCTGTTCCAGGGCTCTGTCACCCTTACAGTAAAAAAAGATCACCTAGCTCCAACCCCCCTGCCGCAGGCAGGGACACCTTCCACTAGACCAGGTTGTTCAAAGCCCCATCCAACCTGGCCTTGAACACTTCCAGGGAGGAGGCATTCACAGCATCACTTGGAAGCCTGCTTCAGTGTCTCACCACCGTCATAGTTAGGTATTCTTCCTAATGTCTAATCTAAATCTATTATCCTTCAGTTTGAAACTGTCACCCCTTGTCCTATCACTATACTCTGTAACACCGATGTGCATGTATCCCACAGAACAAACCCCTGCACCATGTGTGTCAGTGTGGATGACCAGAAGGTTTTAGGGTTAGAAGGTTGTTTAGGATTTTATTAGTCTTTATTAAAGTTTGCTAATTATCTAGTAATGTGGGTTATCTGCCATATTGCTGGTATCAAACCTGAATGTATAGTCTACTGTTTGCTGTTTAGTTAGGTGCTTTTAATTGAATAAATCACTCTGATGTGATTTAAACCATGTACGCTGAGCAGCTTTGCCCTGTGGGTGCTGTGGTTTGCCTCTATGGGTTCCACCTAGGGAGGGCTGCAAAGCATCCATGCCAGCATCCTGCTCCTGCAGCTCCAAGAGCCCCATGCTGAAGTACACTGACATGAGACAGAGATTTCACAGATGACATGCACAGGCAAAAGAAACTTTTCTGTCTGTACATCATAAAGTAATGGGGTAGAAGACTTAGGATACATCCCTGCTCCACCTTATTGCCCCATCACCACACTAGGGCAGATGCATGGGGTGGTGCCACCTCTCCTGGTTCCAGATGCCTACTCCTGGGAGAGACATCTTGCTGCTCTGTGACCACAAAGCCCTGACTCTTTCCTCCCACTCGTGGCAACTGCTTAGAAATGAGTTACACTGACCAACTCTAACGTACAGCAGCAGCAGGTCTGTCAGCAGTGACTTCCCACATACTTTCAGCAGCAAATTACCAGGGTTTTCCGTATACACAGCTATCGCCATAGCTGCCCAGGCATGTGGCCAGTGCCATGCGGCGTGACACATCGAGGGAGCACAGCATTTCTCCCACCACCTGCCTTTCACCATTCCCTGTGTGTGCACAGATTGACCTTGATTGGCAAAACAGCCCAGCCTGGCTGCGCACAGGCTGAGATATAGCATGGCACATGTCACATTCTGCTGCTCACACACACTCTCATCAGGCTAATGTTTCACCATTGACACTGGCATGTCTCTTTTACATCTTAGACAAGACTCTATATCAGGATGCTACATGCAGAATCTCATTACAAATAGATTGTTATTTTACAGGTCTCCCTGTTTCATTGTTCAAGCAAAAAATTAATGCACTCACAATGTATATGACAGGAACATCTTACGAGATTATATTTCACTGGTTGTCTTTTGAACTTTCAGCATTGCTTCTCAGTGACACTTGATACAACTGAAGCAAAACCACAATCCGATATAAATTCTAAAGTTGCCATAACACAAATGCTGGCAGCCCCTGCATTTACCATGAAAAGGAATTTAACTACTTCCTTTTTGAAAAATATCATTTGCAAAGAAACGATAGGATGTCAAAATTCAGAAGCATAAGAGAAAAGCTTTCTAAGTTCTTTGCATGTCACCTGCTGTGATTTTATGCACTGATGAAGTCTGTTTTCCAGATTCACAATGTCTGAATCCAGACTGAGATTGGCAGACTCCAGAAGGTGGTTGCAGAAGAAGTGAGGTGTTTCCACTTCTCATTATGGTCACCCTGCAGGCATTTTCATGGCAGGAGACAACAGGTGTCTGACGCTAGCAAAACTGCCTTCTGATTTCAAAAGCTTCATTTCTCCGGATGGGATACAGGCCAGGGTGAAATATGCCCAATCCTGTCCCTGGGATGTTTTACGTCGTGTCTGTGTGTGTGAATATCATGAAGCAAAAAAAACCCAACATTTGACGGCAACAAACGAGAAAGGCAACAGTCCTAATAAAATAGGCAAGTAGGGGAATACTTGACTTCTGGGAACTTGGGCAAGCGATTTCATGTCTTAGCATTTTAATTTTCTTTTCTACTTTTGCATGTCTTTTGTATTACAAATCCTCCAGCGGTTCATTTCCAACCTTTATAGTTCTATTTGTTTAAGGCAATTGCATGCTACTATGGTATAAATAGTAACAAGAGCAATATGATGAGTGGGTAGTTTGAGTAAAGTACATTTTTCCAGAAGAACACAGAAGATGGAGCAGAGAGGTCCTAGGAAAGGTCTTGTCAACTGCCTGGTACACTTCTCCAAAGAGATGGTGGATATTTTTGTGATGTAAAGTTCAAGCCATCAAAACACCAGGAGGGACATTTGTGCTATTTGTGTTTATTCCTTAGCGTGCCTTTTGCAAGGCACTTAAATGCACCCAAATGAACTAGATGCCTTTGATGTCTAGTCAGACCAGTATTACACTGTGTCTTTGTAAAACCCTTTAGAGCAACAGGGGCTGCAACTCAGGGGCAGTGACCTAAAAGAGCCATATAGCTCACATGGATCTAAGCATGTACTTTCGGATGGCTCTGCATGAATTTCAAGAACCTGTCAGCACAAATTGGTTGCTAACTAAGCACCAATCACTGTGCTTTCTTACATGATAGAGGTATCACCTGAGCTAGAAAACTGACCCCCTCACATCACTCTTTTAAGTGCAGTAACATACATTTCCATGGAGGTTTTATAGAAAAATCCTAGCTGTAGCTGATAGGTTCAGCAAATAATAATGTTGGCCCTCATAGGCAGATTTGTTGTGAAAATGGGGTAGGAGGTTAGTGGCAACTTCTGTCACATCTGCTTTGGCTCCTTCCATAAAATTAACAAACACTTTAGACCTTGGAGTCAATATTCTTTTTTTCTTTTTTCCATTTTGAATGAATGATGCCTGAAGTCTCTCCAGGACCCCATAAGAAAGAGCTTGATCTCTGCCTGCTTTGGGATTAATTCTGAGAAGTAGCTTTGCTGTGGAGCTGATGGGATTTGTTCAGGTCAGAAGTGATGGAAAGGGTGGAAAGAGAGTAAAGAGATGGCACACATGAAGGGAAAATGGCTATATTATCTGCTCACAATTTAATTTTAACCTTGCAGAAATTTTGGAAAAAGTTCTATTTTTGCATAGTTTCATGAAGCAAAAAATTTCTTTTTCCAGTTACCATGTAAATGCAGAAACAATGCTTACTGGAAATTATCTGTACTGGTGTTATTACTGGTAACACAGAAGTTAAGCCACATATGCATCCTCAGCACTGTTACCTGGCAAGGCTGCCACAGCCAACAGGGAATGAACCTCATAAGGATCGTCAAACTTCTGGAGCAGCTGGGGCTATTAACTCTAGCTGCATCTCACTCAAGCTATATTTTCTTTCAGTAAATGATTTTATGAGCATTTAAATACTGAAACTGTGAACATGTCTGAGCATGTGTCTTGTAGTCCAAAAGACGTAGTAGCCACCAGCATATCAAGTCTCTTACGGTCCCTTAAATCTCTCAAAGGAAAGGTCATCAAGGCCTGCAGTTTCTCAGAAGCAGTAACCATTGACATTTATCTCTATTTAAAGGGAGGGAGAGTCTTCAACACTTTTAAATAAATTGGTTTTGATTAAGATAGTCTCTTATTACCCAGTTCCTTTGCCTTTGTATTTCTATCCTTTAAAATTACACATGTTCTTCAGATAAGCTACTGCTTTAAGACACAAATGTGGATTAAATGGTATTGATTTGTTTGATCTTTGTACATTCATCTTCTCCTTTATTGCTTAAACTTGCTGCTTTTCTTCAAGGTTGTCAGTCTCCCTTTTACATTTCTTTAGGTAATTTGTCACCTTCCCAGACAAGAACTTGAACAGGGCCAACTTTCTTTTGATTACCTCTGCTAGACTTGCTGGGAGGAAAGAGCTCCTTAGCTGCACCAGGTAAGCCTTACTCAAAACAAACCAAATCCCTGACCAGCCTAGCCTTCACCCACATTATGTGCAAGCATTGGTTTCTAAATTGTTTTTCCTTTTGGAGACCAGTCCTGACACTCTTGTGTGTGCAGACACACACAAGGCCAGTAATGGAGAGTCAATATGAATGGAAGTCGGAGAAAAAAAGAAGTCTTTTTGTCAGTTGATCAAAATGTTTTTTTCAGTTACTAAAGATCACACTATGGTTCTATAGATTAAAGACAGAGACAACACATAAGTTCAGCTATTCAATTTGCTTTGTACTGACCCATTCAAACAGGTTTATCAAAAATGTAATAATCCATTCTATTAATGGGTGCTACTGGTTCTTCTAGATGAACTATAATAAAGTATGACTCTTTCATGAGTAGTTCTAAACATTCACTCAGGGTAATTGATTACACTAGCCAAGGATTGCAAATTGAAGAGATAATTGACTTCTTCAATATGCAAATAGAGTACAAGGCAATAAACAGATACCACTTACCTCAGTATGAAATATAATTACAATTAGCTTCAGCATCGCAAAGAAACTGTCTTGATTTTCTTCAGTGCTTGCATGCCTTTTTCTGCTTTGGTTATGCTTCTGTAGCATCTAGTGAGACCTGGTGTTGATGCTTTCCCACACGTCAGAGCCATGCTCACATCTTGATAGCTTTAGCTTCACACTATGTCACTTGTCGTGGTTTGCACATAGTTTGATCATTCCCAGTTATTACTACTGGGAATCTCTTGGAGATTATCTACCAGAAGCAATGTTTACATAGCAATACTGGGAAGGTTTTGGAACAAGTTTCTCAGGGAGGTTGTGTAGACCTGCAAAGATAAAGCCTTGAGCCACTTGTTTTGAGCTGAGAGCTGAAACAGATTTGTGAAAAATCTTAGCTAGAAACCCTTCCAACTTGAATTAGTTATCCTATGAAACTATGAAAGTAAACAGGAGGTAAGTAGAGCGGAAAGGAAAAGCTGGAATGGAAACTGCAGAATGATTTTAAGGATGCTGACAAAGATATGTAAATAGTGGGAAAAGGGAGGAAAAGATCCCAGGGGAAAAAGAAACAATAAAAAAAAAAAATTAGTTGAAAGTTGAGGAAATATTCTGATCCATCTTAAACTGCATCTCTGAAAGATGGCAAATAGGAGGGAACAAACAAGAAAGCAGTATTGACTTTTTAGAAACAAGTATTGCATTTTGACTACTATGACTCCTTTCTGCTTGTCTTTCTCATTTCCCTGGCAATAGGTAAGAATGGCACTGTGGAGCCACATCAACTGTACTTGTCTGTCTGAAGAGAAGAAAGGATCCTGCTTTTTCTTAAAATCCCCAGCCTTGAAGCTATTCCAGGCAGGATATGCTGGGGCTCTGTGAATGAGCAGGCTGAAAGCCCCTTTTCCCAGGAAACAAAGAGCTAGAATGAAGGCAGACTTGAGGACAATATCTATTATGTTCTCGCAGCTTATGTCTCCTTTGAATGCAGCTGAGAGCAAGGCAGGTTACTTGCAACAGGAGAGGCAGGATTCTGGCTGTTTTAAGGAAGCTAGAGTTATGTGTCCTCTCTGCATGTACCATAAAGTACTGCAACAAACCATATTTGCACTACATCTGCCCCTAGATTGTGACAGAGCCTTAGGAAAGGCACCTGTTGCTGCTGTGGCAGAATCTCCTTGGCTAGGCAGAGCTTGTGTACAGATGGTACTGCATCAATAACAGCAGTTATGGCCTTTTGATGGGCTATTTGTGGTTTAGGTCACTAACAATAAAAATTTATTGGAAATAAAAACAGAAGAATCAAACAGACTTTAGGGAATAATAATAATAATAGTAATTATAAAAAAGACAAAAGAAAGAGAAGAAGGAATTCAAGATGGAGAAAAGTGCTGTAGATACCATGAAGCAGAGTGAGACCCAGGTCTATAACCTGCCTGCAGGAATCGGATAAACTGTTCTTCCACAGACCCCAATTGCTACACATCAAAGGAAAAGCATGATATTAGAAGTATCTCTGTGACTGTGCTGCTGCTGTGACATATATTTCTGAAAGAATTTGATGCTACTTCACTCCTCTTTGCGAAGCAGCTGGATTCATGCTTTTCCTCTCTCCAATAAGAAGTTTGCTGTAGAGAGTACCAGCCTCATGGGGTTTCTTGTTCGTGTTTCCTCCCTACTTCCCATTCAGAAAACTACCCCTTTACCTCAAACAGTGAAAAGCTACTGACATCCCCCATGCAGAGGGAGTGTGAGGAAGGAAATAAGGTGGTGTTAAAATCTGGTTACCCAGAGGAGCTACTTATGCGGAAGTCAGCTGGAGGCTGAGAATTGTTTGTAAACATTTTGGAACAGGGATTTGATACTTCTGTTTGGCTATCTGAAAGGGGATGGAAATGATTTCTAGTGATTTGATGTGTCTCCACTTGGCCCCTCAAGTTCCTATGAAACAGGACTTTCATTTGTATTGATTTGCCTCTGAAATGGTCACATAAGCCATTCTTCTTCACCTAAGGCAGGGGAACAAAAAGTCCAGTCTTCCTGCTTTTGCCTATCCTTGGTTTTCTTACTTGGTGTTTGTATAATAGGCATCACAGTGATGTGCCACAACACAGTTCTGAGTGCACAGGGAAAGGAATAACCCCTTTGTCATTTTTTTCTTAGAATGGATGGACAGGAGAGAGATCATATGGCAGAAGTGCTGGTCTGTTTGGCGTTTGCACTGGCATCTCTGGTGACAAAGGGACTGCAACTGTTTGTTAATAAATATGGTTTGATTCTTTACACATCACTGTCCACAATGCCAAGCACAGGGTCACTCTAACATCTGATAAATGTGTGTTTTGTCTATATCCTGCACCAGACATCTACAAGTGAACCAACTTTATATTCTTATTCACAGTTTAGTCTAATTTTTATGGTTCTTGTAATCTGCTCAAAGTTTAAGCTGGTGACTTTTAAATGCAACTTACAAAGCTGAAACACTCTGCCTGCAGGCCCGTAACTACTTTAACTTTATGGCCTGACATAAAAAGTCCTCTCCCACTGAGCCCCTCTTAGGAGGTTGTTAAAATTAAGGGCAGTGTATTGAAAATCTGTTAAATCTTTTACTAGTGAGTCATAACCTGTTCACCTGTGGGAAAATGAGCTTGCCAGTCTAGGAAGTGTCTGAATTGCTGCCTTTCCAGTCTTTGAGGTGTATGGTCTTTGTTTCCAGGCAGTCGTCTTGGTGGACGCTATTCACTGCAGGAAAAGCGATAATTTAACACGTACTGTAATACAGTGCAGTAGTCCAGACTATGTATGATGATACTAACCCAAGAGGAAAGAAATACTTTAAAATAGAACAAATTTACTTTCTGCATAAGTTACAGAAAAATGTAATTTGAGGAGGCAGATAGTGCAACTAAACAACTAAATGTTCTCTTTTTTTTTTCTCTTTCTTTCCTTTTTTAGGTTTATATTTTCTAGGCAATAGAAGTGGAGTCAGAAGAGATGAATCAACCTGGAGTAAGTAATTCATGGACCAGTGTAGAATAAAGAGGGCAGTAGTAAATCATCTGCTTGAGAGACTCAGCAGTTTCCCCAACAGAATCAACTAATCCCAAGGCTCCTAACATACATACATGTCTTACACAATTGGATTTTAGACATACATGTACACTTTCATAAGCATGAATATTATATTAGAGGTACTTTCTACAAGCATTCTTACCTTCTATTAGCTTCATTTCCTTCTCAGCAAGCGTAATTGTTGAGGATGGTAAGGCAATTTATGGGCACCTGTGGGCTCATAAATCTTATGTGCTTATCCTGGAGATGTCTCTTCTATGTATGCTATTTTAGGCAATACCTATCATCCATCACTCTACAGTCTATCTACGGTAAAAAAAGAACTACTGTACCAAATCTGATCTCTGACAAAGCAAACACAGGCTACCCTGCAGTGGATATTCTATCCTATTGAGGATAGAATGGAGACTGGTGCAAAGTATGAAAAAAAAATAAAGTTACTTCCTCAAGTTTCCTCCTTTCTATGGATTCTTTAATTTCTTCAGGAAAAGAAAAAAAAAAAAGCCCTAAAAATTGGTGTAATAGGCTGTCAGGTAAAGGTCAACCATCCATAACAAGGTTTCAGTGATGAGTAACAGACTAGAAAGCATTTCAGAGTGCTTTGAGTTAGTGAAGCATTTCAGAATATTATTAATGAACAACAGTTGTAAAAGATGAATGTGCTTGGATGAGGAACCATTCTCCCATGGATCCTTCTACCGCCCACAGAGGGAGACCAGTTGCTTCAGGAGAAGTGGCATCCCCCAGGAATCTGCACTGGCACCAGTACTACTTAATATTTTCATCAATTACATGGACAGTGCACTCTCAGCAAGTTTGCAGACTGACTCCAAGGTGAGTGGTGGCAGTTGACACTCCCGAGGGATGAGGAGATATCCAGAGTGACCTAGACAAACTTGAGAATTGGGCCTGTGTGAACCTCATGAAGATCAACAAAGACAAGTCCGCACTCTCAGCAAGTTTGCAGACTGACTCCAAGGTGAGTGGTGGCAGTTGACACTCCCGAGGGATGAGGAGCTATCCAGAGTGACCTAGACAAACTTGAGAATTGGGCCTGTGTGAACCTCATGAAGATCAACAAAGACAAGTCCGAGATCCTGCACATGGGTCAGGGCAATCCCCCATATCAGTACAGGATGATGAATGAAAGAATTGAGAGCAGCCCTGTGGAGAAGGGCTTGGGGATACTGGTGGATGAAAAACTGGACATAATCCACCAATGCACACTTGCAGCCCAGAAAACTAATCATATCCTGGGCTGCATCAAATGAAGCTTGAGAAGCAGGTCAAGGGAGGTGCTTCTGCCCCTCTAGTCTGCTCTGGTGAGACCTCACCTGAAGTACTGCATCCAGCTCTGAAGTCCTCAGCATAGAAAAGACACGGACCTGTTGAAGAAGCTATATAGGAGGGCCGCAAAAGTGATGAGAGAGCTGGAGCACCTCTCCGATGGGGAAAGGCTGAGAAAGTTGGGGTCGTTCAGCGTGGAGAAGGCTCTGAGGAGACATTATTGCAGTTTTTCAATACTAAAGCGGGCTTTTAAGAACGATGGGGACAATCTTTCATAGGATCTGTTGTGACAGGACAAGGGGTAATGGTTTTAAAGTAAACAGGGTAGATATAGACTACATACAAGGAAGAAAGTTTTTACAAAAAAGGTTGCAAAACACTGGCAAAGGTTGTCCAGAGAGGTGGTAGAAGCCCCATCCCTGGAAATATTCAAGGTCAGGTTGGACGGGGAGGGCTCTGAGAGACCCAATCTAGTTACAGATGTCCATGCTTACTGCAGGGAGGCTGGACGAAATGATCTTTAAAGGTCTCTTCCAACCCAAAACATTCTATGATTCTAAGACTGAGGATGACTCAACATTAGTAGTTCAGTTCAGGAATGCAGTTTAGATTGTCCCCACTTACTCTCCCCTAATTCAAATTGTGTGGTCTCTGCACATGACCTAGATTTGTCAAAAGCATACTCCAGCCACTCGTACACTCAGCTTGTAAGGACCAGACAAAAGCTAAACTGAAGTAAAACCCTGAAATGCACAAACTGTGGGCACTGAGTCCTCAGCACCAACTATTTCACTCCATAATGCCATTTCTGCTGAGCTGCACTACTTGCTAATGCAGAGACACACGGCTAAGTTAGGTACTGAATCACCTTTAGGCTATTCAGCTCCCAAGTCTCTGCCTATTTTAAAAAGAGCTTAGGGTAAGCCTGGCCACCTAACTCAGGCTTCTCCAATTTAACACTGGAAGTGGAAAGTGGAAATACTCCTCTTGTCTCCCATCTGTGTCCGTGTTTACAAATGAGCCTCCCACACAACTGAGAAGCCCTTCCTCCTTTAATTAAATTTTTGAGTTGTCCATGGTGAGTGGCTACACTAAATCTTTTAACTTCTTAGGAATTCATTATATAAACAGTCTCTCTGCTTGACCATTAATTTAAATACTTATGCAAAATCTGGGATTACTTGATGCTTTTCTCTCTTTCATGAAGGCTTAGAATGACCTTAAAAGCATTAACTCAATGTGAGGTCACAGAATTATTTTAGTGGTGGATCAGTTGCTTAATAACAGTTTTCTCAGTCATGTAATCATGCAGGGTGTAAGACTCAAGTAATTCTTTCATTTTCTGTCTAAATATTAATGGATTTAACCAAACCTATGCACAAAAAAGGACAAATGAGTTAACAGGAGATTTTCAGTACTTGGGTTTATAGTGTCCAAAACACAGAGAGAAGCATGTATCTGCAAAAATAATCAGCTTTTTCTGTAATTAAGAAATCAAATGCTATTTCAAAGTCAAACATCAATATAGTCACCTCTTATATAGCCAAGCACAATCTCACAGTGTTTTACCACTAGTAATTACTGGCTAGTCTTTTCCTTTATCTTAAGTCAATTAAATAAGCTTATAGGTTGCAGTAAGCAAAAGCTAATATATTTATTTTTAGTCATAATTTTAGATGGATAAAAAATTAGATTATAAAGTGAACCTTCTCTGGATGATATATTAAATGTTTCATAAGCAAAATATTTGATTTTGACATTACTGTGAAACTGCCTGTCTTTTTTAGTGTCAGAAATATTAATGACTTTAAATAGGACAATGCATGGGTAAAAAGTTTTAAAAAATTGCAAAACTAACAGAATTTGTTCCTGCCTCATAATAAACAATTGTTGAATTATGTTTATTAAAATTGGCTCTCAAGTGACAGTTAATAAATGCATAGCTCTATTATGCATGCTAAATTCAGCATTCTGAAAAGTTAAAAGCAGATAGATCAAAACAACGGAGATAAAAAAGTCACAAAGACAAAATACAGCAACACCACTAAATTACAGCGAAATAATTCAGACTTAAAAATTACTTATTATTTGGTAACTTGTAGCAACAGCTTCTATAACTAAATTCGAGGCAAATCAGACTCTTTCTGATGTTTTAGATATGCAGTTTCTCTAGTGCATATAGTTTGATCGTACAGCACGGGAATTCATATTACAAAGTCCCCTTCAGACAGTGTAACCCAATTGCCCTATGTTTCTACTTCCAGGTTGCACTTATTCATGGGTAATGAAGGAAGGAAAAAAAAAAAGGGGCAATGAATTTCAATTATTAATCTATTCTTATTTAAATCTCTAAACACCTCTTCAGTATTTGGAGAAGTTAGACTGCCTGTATGTGGTGTTTCTATGTATGTTTCATGTACGGTTGGAGGAAAGAGCCCAGAGAGTTGTAGTCATGGGGCAGAGTCTATTTGGAGGACTGTGGCTAGTGGCATCCCCCAGGTCTCGGTACTGGGTTCAGCCCTAGTCAATATATCGACCAATGACGTGGACGAAGGGATAGAATGTACTCTCAGTAAGTTTGCTGACAATATAAATCTGGGAGGACTGACTGACACTCCAAAAGGCTGTGCTGCCATCCAGTGTGACCTAGACAGGCTGGAGAGCTCGGCAGGAAGAAATCTAATGAAATTCAATAAGGGCAAGTGTGAAGTGCTGCATCTGGGGAAGAACAACCCTGTGTATTTGTGCAGGTTGTGGGCTAATCTGTTGGAGGGAAGCTCTGAAGGAAAGGACCTGGAAGTCCTAGCAGACAAAACAGCCAANCCAATCCCAACCATTCTGTGATTCTTTAAGCCCGGACCACATCTGCACTGAACTGCGTAAGTACCAGATTTAATGGGCAGTGTGTCCTTTACTGTAACTACTCCATTGGTCCTTTGATGTTGCATAAGTTTGGTGTGATGATGGAAAGAGGTAATTTGACCATGTATTTTCACCTCTGTTTTTAAAAGGTGAAGGGCAAAACTTTTAATCAAGAAACAGTTTATCTTTAATTAGGAAAAATATAATTAGGCATTATCACCTCATTGCTATTACTGGTGGATAAAGTCATATTTTCACAAGTAGTGACCCATGCTGTATTATCACTCTGCTACTGACCACATAATGAATCTGTATTTCTGTTTGGCAGCTAGCCAGCAAAAATTAAAATGTAATCAACATGCTTCTCTGCAGTCCGGTCATCAAAGTCACTGGCTTCACAGATGAGTAAATTGTAACAAAGTCATGATATCCTAACAGAAACCCTTCTTTAGGAATAACTATATTTATTTCCCCTGTCAAGACACCAAATTATACTTGAAATAACCATATACAAAAAGCTTTGCAAAATAGCATTAGAAGAATTTTGCTATACATCTGGTGTTGAGTTAAAAAACAGTTTAATGTCTGAAGGCACCACCATGGTATAATTTTGTACCTGCAAGTAATTGCCTAATACACTATTATACAGTTATGATAATGTATTAATAAATAGCTTGTGCAATTTTGGGGAGCAATCTATAAAGGAATGTTAGATATACAGTAGGCACGTACTATAATACAAATAAAACCCAAATTCCTAGAAAAAGCATGCTGAGCACCTTTTGGTATAGGTTGAGTTTCTTATTCTAAACACTATGTAAATCTTAACTTACAAAAGGTAGAACTGAAATCTTATAGTAACTGCTTTTTGAAATTGATTTTCCTGGGTATTTGCTTCTATGTCACAGGATTACTCTTAGGGACAGAGGACTCTGGTACGGGCTGTAAAGGGCTATCTTGTTCATTCAGTTGTGCGTTCAAGTTTTCAGAAGTTAGGAGAGAAGAATTAAAAACTATTTCACTTAAGTCTGATTTTATGGATACAAGATGTGGTTCTTGAAAACTTAATGGTTCTTCTACCAACACCTGGGTATTTTCTCGTGTCATTCCCATATCTGATGGTGACTTTCGTTTCATTCTTGTGTATGATTTGTCTAAATTCTCCATGCCTTGGTCAGTTTTCTGAAATCGTCCAAAGAACCAGATGAAGAAACCAAACAAAGCAAAAGCCAGCAAACTTGGAATAAAAGCCAGACATTTGACATCAAGGCTAGAGCCCGTGAATCTGCTGTGCAAGAACATGTCTCCTTCAGCGTAGGTCCGGTTGGTCAATGGGTTAGTGTTATTAGATCTCCACTCCCAAGATAACTTAGTTCTATTAAGGTCTTTCAAGCTTTCCGAGTCCTTCACTGTGTAGATCTTCTGTCCAGGACCGATATATTGACCATATTCATGGGGTTTATAAAATATTTGGTTCTTCCACATATTCAGATCCAAGATTAAAACGAGAAAGATAATTCCATAGTTAAACCATTTGCCTGTTTGGAAAAAGAAAATAAAGAAAATTCTGTCATCTGACACATCCATTTTAGAAGCAGTACAAAGGCAGTCATATGTAACATCTACTCAGAGAAATATTTTTTTTTTATTAAGCTGTAAAGCAAACTTGTAGTAAAGTGTCTACCATAGTCAGATTTATGCTGAATATTTCCTAGTATTTCACAATTAGGCCTGGGCACATAATAAAATAATTTTCTAACACAAGTACAGCCAGGTATCAATTTCACATGTAAATATTCACATGTAAATTTTCCATAGAAAGACCATGTTTGATGGAACTGTTAATAAGTCAGGAATGACTGAAATGACTAAAGATTTTTGAGCTGATAATAACGTAATTTTTAAGAGTATATACATATATTGTTTTATATACTAACCATGGTGCACAGATATATTCAGGTGGGGGAAACCAGATAAACTGTGATTTAGAGATATTACACCCTCAAGAAATAGCAAGAGCTGATTTTGTAGTCTTGGGATTCTAGTCAGCTTAGATTTTCCTATAGACTGTGTAGTGAGAAACTCCTCCAAGGAATGACTCATAGACTAAAATTAAGCTCCTGTAATACTGGAAGGAGAGATCATTCTCTTTCTATTATTTAAAATTGATTTTTGCATGCTTCCCCTGGGAATCCTAAAGGCATTAAGGTTAACTTTCTACAATTGTAAAGCTGGCTCTGCTTTAAGCACGGTGTTGGAACAGATGAACTCCAGGTGTCCTAACCTAAATTGCTGTATGAATACACAAAATAAAGGATACTGTTTTCATAATCAAAGCATCTCTTACATTCCAGCTGGACATATGTTAAGATCTTACCTATGCAGTGATGACTGGCACCACCCAAGAACCCAGCAAATCTAGGTGTCATCATTATGTGAAAGGACATTCATGGAGGAATGTTCCTGCTGGTGATGAATCATATTGGTCTATATTGGAATGATATTTAAGTATGTTTCAAGTGAAAAAGAAAATGAATTTTTCAGAGTGTCTGTCAAATGATTTATTCCATTGGCTTGTAAAGAACAAATGGATTGCAGTTCCTGAAAGTCATGTGTTCAAATTATACAATCAGGATGCTCCAGGAGGGTAAGGAAGGTAACTCCTTGTATTTCAGCAATTGTGTTTAATAGTCACCTTTAGTCTCGATTATACTTAGATTGGAAATGAAAATGAATGTTCATTCTCTTGTGTTATTGGCACTATTGAGAAATCAAACTGCACTGAAAAAAACCTGTAGCAAATCCTGTTCATGTAATTCCTGAATAAATCCTGTATATATATTTTTTCCTGGGTTTTCATCAATATTATAATTGACCGGTTAAAGAAAATAAAGTTTTTAGAATATTTTCACCACATTGTATAATACTTGTTTCCTTTAATAAATACCAAGACACTGAAAATGATGCTAAAATATGAAATAAGTTACAAAGAATACAATCTAGCTTGATGCCATTTCCTGCAGATTTTTGTCCTGTATTTCATGTGTTTCTCTCTATCAGAACAACTCTAGCTTCCCCATCACATGTGACCTTTCAACAGGCAGAGACAGATATATCTTGGATGGTGTGTGTTGATGGGCTGGCTGGGACACACATATTCACTGATCAATTGGCTGCTGTCAGAAAGGATATAATGGCTGACTTCTCCCTGCTTTTTTTCGCAGCTGGGCACTCTAACTTAGATGATTCTCCTTTACCTAACTACCATTTCTTAGGACACAATGATAATGTCGCTATTTTTCAGATTCCCGTCCTCTGAAAAATGATTTTGAAACTGTCTGTGAGTTCAAAAGTTATTTGATGCTGAATGTTGGCTAGATAGTGAGACACAGAGAACATGATCACATAATACTCATTTCCTTAGGAAAATGGGCTATAAGAAATTTCAATAAAAACAAATATAAGAACCATTATCTGTTTATCTATGGCCAGTTTGAAGAAAAATATAATTTATGCATTCTAAACTTTCTTTCTCTACTATGATTGTTCACTTGGACACTTTTGAAACAATAATTTGTCATTAAATATTACTCTGTTTCAACCAGAAAGCTGCTTCAATCAGAAAGCAACCCCTTGCTGCATTGCCCCAAAGTTAATTCCTTAAGTGATGTTCTTTTCCCAGGAAAATGCACCATAAGCCCATCCAACAAAACATCTTCTGCTTCTTTAGTTATTGGCTTCATCAAAATATTCTCTGAGATACTCTGTGTTTCTATGAGCCATAACAGGTCATTTTCCAGAGAGATTTGCTAGACCCTACAGGTGGTAGAAATGGGAAAAAACTCACATGGGACCAGTATTGCTCTTTAATTTCATCTAGATGTGGGAAGAGTGAAGATGTGTAGGTAGAAAACAGAATATGGAAAGATCAGAATACAAAGCATAATGAAATGGTGACCTTTACAAAAGCAAAAATACACTGTTATAGATTTCTTGATTGTTTGTTTCGGGTATAACCAACACAGGAAACTTAGATATTGCCATGCTGAGCTATGACCTACCTCCTCTTTTGGCATAATGGCGTTTAGATTTCACAGCAATCACCTCTGTGACCACATTGTTATAAATGTATGACGTGAGTAGAGAAAGCCACTTAAGCAGTAAGTCTCGAGATGACAGGCTGCTGCTGGTGAAGACGTTGACTAAGAAGCTGGCAGAAAACACTACAAATCCTGAAGAGACGTTGCCAGGTGCTTGATCAAGCTTCATGTAGCATCTCTCCTACACTGTGGATTCATAATTGTGATTTTTTTTTAAGATGGATCTGTCTAAAAAAGGCTCCACTCCTGTTAAGAATTTGAGTGCTCACGTGAATTGAGCATTTCAATGCTCAATTTCAGTTCAATGCATTTCAATTATTCTTGTTTCATAAAAAATATGAACTTGAACCTCTTGCTCATCTCCTTGACAGAGTTAGGAGGCATGGAGGAGGCATGGAGTGGCCTTAAGCTCCACTGTTGGTATTGATGGGTCAGCGTGGACTATAAAGGATGCTTAGACGAACAGCTTAGATGCAGACTCCACAGTTAATTAAGATTAATTGCAATCTATATGTCTTAAGTGACAGCTAGCTGCCTGAGATCTGCCTCTGTCCTATACCGAATCTTCTCGAAACTGCTTACATTTCTCATTTCTAGACAATTTTTCCATCCTCTGCGTTACTGTCATGCTCAATGATCTCTATGATCTTTCCTTTTCTTTTAAGAACTGTTGTCACCAGAACCAAACACTGTATATGAGTAACAGTCTCACTATAACCATATATGAACACAATGACATCTTCCCACTCCTACTCAGTATTTCCTGCAGCCAAGGGCTGAGTTTCTTAGACACAAAATGACAGGCAGTTAGTGCTGCCTTGTTTACTTACAGAAAGTATTTGCCTCTGTCTAGAATACAGTGTCCTCTGCTGCCTAACATTCTCCCAAGACATGTAGTTTACTACAGTACTAACAGGTGCGAGAGACCAATAAGCCCAGTTTACCAAGCAGTCCTTTGAGATCAGTGATAAATGTGTTGGAGCAGACTGAACCAAGAGGTGTGACAGTCTCCACTCACAAACATCTCTTTCGTAATTCCTTATGACTAGTAATTTTTAAGGCTTATTAGATGTATATAATCTATGTATAGGAAATGATTGCCTATTGCAACTTGATTTTAGCATAATACTTTTTATAGCAAACTTTTAAGTCATATATTAAGCTTATATAGGAAATAAGCTTAGTAAATTAGAAGTCACACCTGACCTCTCACCTTGTGCATAAACAAGCTCAGATTTTACAGTGGTTCAGCTTTCATTCCAGAGGAAGAGTGGTAAGAGAAAATGAAGCCTCACACTATGAAGTAATTTAATTTGACTCTTAACCTATTTCAGTAGGATCAGTACCACTATTGGTCTAGGGTTGGCTCTACTCCAGTTAGGTTTGTGTGGCCAAGAATACTGGCATATACCCAGAACTATATAGCCCTTCTTGTAGCAGGTGGATTATTCATAGACACGATTTGAAATGGAAGGATGTAGTAAGATCATCTTTCAAGACTGGAAGGGTAGTCAACCATTTCAACAACCAACAAAGAATTATACAAAGACTCTTCAATGAAGGTATAAGGAAGAATATCAGGTGGTAGGTAGGGTGGGTGGTAGGTAGTGTCATTCATCCATGCACTACCTAAAAAAAGACCTGGTTAATAACTGGATTTCACAGCACTGATGTTTTTACATGCTATACATGACATGTTGAGAGTCAGGAATCTCATTTGGTGTATTTGGAAGCTTAGTGCAATATTGAAAGTTGGTGCAATAAAGCTCAAAAAAAACCAGCTGGAGATAATTAGCTAGCAAGACCATGCACTGGGTGTCCTTTTAAGTCATTTATGCAAATTGGGAAAACTTTTTCTAGTCACAGTAGCCTATAACCACTATTTGGTGATGAAAAGTCAATCCCACTCAATCTGATGAAGTGTGGCTATTGAGAAGGATTGTATGCTCATGGCTAGAGCACTCACAAGAAGGGAAACCTTGACCCTTAAACAATCTCCACTTACGGCAGCTTGGACCTGCATCATAGGTCCATGCTCTGAACACATCTTTATTTTTGTATGTCCACTCTGTAAGAGAAGAGTCATGTTCTAAAAAACACATCATCTATAGAAGCCAGTCCTCAGCATCCTTCCTGAGGTCAAGAGGAAATGTGAAAATTCCACTTATTAAGGCTAGATCCAAGCAGCCTCATGCTGTCCAACAGAGGCTAGTGTAGGAAATGTTGACTTTAGACTCATTCATCTCAGTTGTAATTTGTTTTTACAAACATTCAGATACGTCTGTAAAACATTCAGGTATCTTCTAAATATTCTTCTTATCTCCTGTCACGTTAGTGTTACTAGCTAGATACATGCACACAGACAATACACAGCTGAATGACGCTGCAAATCACATCTGTGTGCAGGGCCAGATTTGTTTTTACCTCTAACCTTTCTATTTTTGCCTATGGGCTCCCTCAGGCTTCCTGGGTAGGCAATGCTTGGCCTGAATCTAGCATGCTTTTGGCTTAACTCCACAAGCCGACTCTACTAAGCACTTGCCATCCATGAAGGTGATTTCTCCTTTGGGTGGAAGGGCACTCTGTCTAGATCAGAACTTACAGGCATGTTTATAAACAGTCAGAAAAATCTTCCATATTGATGTTCAAACCTTAACATTTCCTATTTGAAACTTATCTGCATACTTGACTGCCGATGCTCTCAGATCTCCAGTGCTGCTATTAAAGGGTACCAGCCAGGCCTCCTAGTGCCTTTTAACTATGAAAGAATCTGAAGTAATAAAATTTACTTTTAAGTTTTACAAATTTCCCTGGGTATTATAGAAACTAGGCTAGACTATGTATTTTAATAAACAGCAGCCCAAGAAAGAAATCACACATTCTGCAATGAACCATCTGTCAAGGGAAATACAGATGAGTTAAGCAGATGCAGGAATTCAAGTTATTTTTGATGTTCATAGATAAAAGCAGCTATCAAAATAGCATAACGATATTTTATACTGAGTAGATGCTTGCTAGGAGTTCCTAGATGCAAAGAAATTTGAGCAAAATGAGGCACTCATCTACCAGTAAAAACAAGATATGCTTTTGATAGTAAATTGAAAATTATACTGAGGTATAACAGCTAAAGGCTGCAGATACTAATTCAATATTACTGCCAACTTACAACATTTAGAAATCACAGTCAGGCCTAAGGAAGCAGGTTATTAGTTTACAGTATCAAGATGGATTAAAAATAATACACTGTACTGTTTCATTTATCTGCTTTTTAAGACATGGAATTATGCAGAAACAATATATAATTTTTCTTCTCTGTGATCATGAGTTTTATTTTATGAAAGATGAAATTCTCATGTAGTCACTATATTNTTGTGATAAAATCCTGAGAGCTGGCAACACAGAGCATGTAACTGTGTAATCCTTCACCTGTACAGAACTTGCACAAAGCCATTAAGCACCCACCAACACAAAGGTGGTTTAAAGTCCTTTACTCCTCTGAATGTCATTTTACTTAGAGCTGCTTCTTTGTGGGACTGTTGCTCATTAAAGCAAACCAGCTCTGAATAGGGCTGCTCAGGGGAGTCCTTGGGCTGTTCTTATTTATATCAATCAATAGTGACCAAAACAGACTGTAAAAGAATGTATGAAGAGTAAAATTTGTGGGGAAAAAGATCATAAATGTTATTTCAGACACACTTTCTTTCTCCTTGTTATTTAAGAGAAAAGAGTTTACATTTTCTACAAATCAGGGCACAGGTCATAGATTTACAGCCTGACTTTATCCCTGTAACAAGTACTAAAATAAACAATATTCAGACCTTAGTCTTCTTTTCCTGCTTGTTACCAAAAATAAATCCTATGCTTAAATTTAACATTCTGGATCCCATGAATTAAACAGTGCTTAAATACAGCAGGCTTCCTACCATCATCAATGTCCTACTCCCAGAGCATTAATGTGCAATAACCTCTACCCTCACTTTAGACTCGATTACATTCATCTTGTTATATATACACTGAACTAGTTCTTTCTATCTTTTATTAGCTCCTTGATTGGAGTAGAAAATTACAAGTATCTACACATCCACAAAATAACTAGAGCTTGAAAATGATCCAAAACGATACCCTAACTTAAAACAAGAACTTCTGGCAAGAACAGATGGTTCAAACAAAACTTACCCAAAGGGAGGTTCTTGTGCCATGTGTTATGGCTGTTTATTAGATCTCCTAAAGGGTGGTATAGCACCGAGATAAAACAGGCACTCAGTAGACAGAGTACGTGACATGCAGTCAAATGGATTGATTTGTCTAGTAAATCTATAAATGGATCTTGTTAATGCTGAGCAGGGAAAAGTATTCCTCAGCCACTATTCATTAGCTCATCCTCATTAAAAGAATACCCTCTCACCAGAAAATCAGAAAGGCCTTCAGTCCTCTCTGCAGAAGACTCTACAATGCGTAAATATTGGTTTCTCCTGGTTGGCCTGTTTTCAAATAGGAGAACTGCTACCAGTTGTATTTTTGATCCCTAATTTATGTTCTTTGCTTTTGTTTATTACTTGTTCTTCCTGATTATCATCAATATCCCTGCCGCTTCTACAATGCAAAACTGTTATTTGCTCTTCAGTCCCTCTTCTAGCAACCACTGTTTTCCATCTACACTAATTACATCCTGAGTTCTGTATCTGATGACACAGCCCACCCTGCCATGCTTCCTTCAGTCATTGTTCATGCTCATCTGTGTTCACATTCCACTACTTCTCCTTATGCAATGGAATAACTGCAGGTCATCTGGGAGTCTTGTGAGATTGTGCCCATCCAAATTCATCCTCTAGTCTGGAGATGCAGCAATAAGCCTTTTTTCACTGTCCTTGAATACCATGACTATAATTGACATAAAATATTTGATGCTTACACTCTTTTTTTTTTTTTCCCTCTCCTTTCCCTTTTTGCTCACTTGGAAGAGAAAAATGTGGTCATCATGCACACACCCCATCTTGTCTCACTCTGTACCTGGTCACTGACCATGAGATCACCGACTTTATTGTGTTCTGTAAACCAGTAATGGCTCAAATGATGCCCCAGCCCTTTTTTCTTCTTGCTGTCTGTCTGTTCTCTCTCAGTATTCCAGCAGGACACCTACATCCAGTTTTGAAAAATTTTGCATCCCTCGGTCTGTACTTCCTACTGGACCATTTGCTTTCCCTCAATAGCCATCAGTCACTCATATTATTTTCTTTTCTGTTTTTAATCCAATCAATCATATTTCTACCTTCTGTGCTGAAAAGGTCTCATTCAGCTTATCTTAGCTGAGTCCTGGGTTCATAATTCTTTCTTCCTCAGCGCATTTTCTTCCCTTGGCTTTTGCTGCCTAGTGAGCTTCTGACTCACCTGCTAGCTCTCAGCCTTATCTTTGTATCATCTCTGAATGCTCCTTTTGTCCCTGCACTGCAGGATTTTCATATGGATGTGTCACTGGATGTTATCATCTGTCTTATTCCTGTACAGTATGATGTGCTGTGATTGTTTACGTTACCAGTTAAAGACCCCTGCCTATTCACACCTGCATTCTTTTCCTATCCATTATTATCCAATCCTCTACAATGTAGAGAGAGGAGCTATGCTCCTTCTGCATCGCTTGAAGGTAAACCAAAATGCTTATTCCTATTTAACCTTTCTCTCGTTTTCACTCCCTGCTGTTATTAAAGTACTGTGTCACGGTATGCTAGGATCAGGTACTTTTTATCTATATGTACCATCCATTTGAATAACTGCAATTCTATTTTATTTGCAGTTATTTAACTGTCTGCTTTTGGTTAGATGACTGATGGAAGTATGGTTATGAGTGGCTTTTGCCAGAGGAGAATGACCGAAGTTATGAAAAGATATTAGCATAAATCATAGCAAAGATATCTGAAAGCATAAGAGATTTGAAAATGAAATAAGCCGCTAATTCCCCTGGAGAGTAATTTTAGATAAAAGATCTCTGGAGCTACATTAGGTATTACTTAGTGTCAAAAGAAGTTGCTGGAATCCATGAAAAACAGCAGGTCTCTCTGATTCATAAGGTACATGTTCCTCATTTCTCTGAGATATTTATATATGGATGATAAGGGTACAGACAGATAAACAGATAGAAAAATTGTAATCTAGGGCACAAATACACACACAAAAGTATATGGTTAAGAGCACGTTAGCGTGCAGCTCTTACACAGAAGCCATTAGCTTTGTGACTGTATCACACTCTGTAAGATTACATACCTGTTATATGTATGTGATACTCCTCTTTGAAGATCTTTTGCAAATAAGGTACTTTGAACTGCATGTGTGCAGAAGGCAAGCCTGGAAGATTCACTTCAACATCACCCATAAAATGTGGAAACTCCCAGTCCTGTTAAAAAAAGAAAAGTAAGAGCCTAAATATAAGCTCTCATGGTATATTTTTTTTCCCTTTAAAATGTCTTAAATTAATAAAAGGGAAAGGTTCTATTTTTAAACATCCCATTATTGGATTTTGAAATAGAAAATCTTACTTACATTAGATATTATATGATTTTTATTTAAGCGCCATGTAATTATGTGTTTAAAAGTTCATTTCCGAATGACAATATTGAACCCACTGCACCAGTTGATAGTACAAAATAGTCTAAGCATATGAATACTTATATAGCAACCTTGTAGTGCTAGTTATAACTTCTGTTTGGTTGGGTTTGTGTTTTTGTTTGGGTTGGTTGTTGGGTTTTTTTTTCTGTACTTGGCCTTAATACATCTAAATAAACACTCCCTGCAAGTGTAGGCTCTTCAGCATAATCTTCCAGAATCAATCCAAGCACAGTTTTCTCCACTGCTATATTTCAGTTGATAAGATAATGCTGAAAGCGTGGAAGCTCTTACCTACCATTATGCATATTTTGGTAGCTCGTGGTAACCCAGCTGAGGAGGAGCTGCATTTAAAGGAATTCTTTGCTTGGTTATCCACATCAACCATCAATCAATTGGAAGTGGGTATAACAGCATGTCTCATTAGAGCACAAACTGAACGTCTAGCAATAGTGCCAGAATCAATGTGATTACTGCCAAAGTGGCTACTCTGTTCATGGCAGACTGTTGGTGATCTGCTGTTAAAAATATAATGGCCCTGTTCCCATGCATACCCCTGGATTTGTATCCCACAAGTTAGCACAATAAGAACCCAATTTACTGTAAGTAAAATAAAAGAATCTGAAATGTGAGGAGCTCTGCATGTGACTTGTGCTTCCTTCACATGAAAAATTCTTTTTGATCATAGCAGCCATTCAATTTTTAATGGCTGCTATGAACAGATTCAATTTTTAAAATTTTTATTTTTCTCCAGTTTTATAAGGCTGGAATGTTTCCTACCAGGGTACTGAAAAAAAATCAAAAAATCAAAACTCAGAATCATCTCTGAAAGATAAAGCACTAAATATAACTTAACTTCAAGAACTACTATGTGCTCCTTTTCTACAGTGGAAGGGAAATGGAAGAGTTTTATCAGCAAGGAATAGCATGGCCCAAACACTATCAGGAGCTGATTTGTGCTAACTCTTTGTGATCTTGAGTTAAATGGATTAACAGGAGCACAAGCAAGGTGAAAACCTGACCCTCTAAACCTGATTCTGTGTTTATAGAGATACAGAAAGCGCCAATTTACAGATGCAGAAGATAAGAGAAATAAGGACGCTATCCTTTCGCCTCATCACTAATGCAATGCATGCATTCCTGGTCACGGGGTATGGCAATAACTGCCCAGCTGCACAATCCCTTACACAGCATCTGCAACCATCCCAAGTGGTAGACGTTCAAAAAATGCCTAAAAATAAAAATTTTCTGGATGTACACTTTCAGCTCACAGCATCTAATATACATCTTTGGACTGGCATCTCATGTTAAGTCATATATAATCTCACTTAGGAATAAATAGGAAGAAATACATTACATATTCCTGAAGATAAATGAATGGAAAGCAGTGGACTCTGAGACTATAAATTCAGCCTCCTGCTCTTGCATTGCCCCAATGCTTCTATTGTGCCTTTTGATGTTTTGCAGATAAAATTCCATGGTACAGAATTTTGTACTGGACTGTTTCTTTGCATCTTAGTTTTATAAAAAAGATCAGCAATTTTTCTGGCCTTTATGAATATTACCTAATAACTAGTAAGTAGAATGCTAGCTCTGTCAGATGTGTAATTTACTGTATTATTTGTCTCAGGAAACAAGTAGTGAGACTGGAAAATATTTCATACAACTAAAGCAAACCAGAGAGATCCAACCCCAACAGCGTGCTACTGTTTACATTGTGACAGGTGAGTGGAGAGCCCTTTAGAAAAATACATATTTGACACTCCAAACTACAGCTACCTTTCATGTGTACATTATTTCACATTTTCTACGTATATACCCCATACTGTAAGAAGCATTTCTGAATTATATGGTGACCTTTGCTACCCTGTAGCTCCATAATATGGTATTGCCATTGCTAGGGAGATGGGCTGGCACCGGAGACCTCATAGATATAAACAACTCAGCAGTGCTCAGCTGAAGAAATGCTGATCTGAGGCTGGACAAGTCCCAAGAAGAACAAAGGAGTATCTAACATACATGAGAGCCAACGTGTTTAGTAAATCTGTCTGTAAAGTGGAGCTTCAGAACAGTGAAGAAACAACAAGGTATAAAAATGTGTTAGCAAACATAAAAATGCCCCCAAGTAGATCCTAGAGTGAGGAAAAAGGAACCATCACCATAAACATCATATCCTTCACAGCAAAGGATTCCAGATTCCGGTGGGATGACATAATGCTCCCACCAACCCCCACCAGGCTGAAACTGCCCATTACAGGACCCACAAGAGCAGGGGGAAGGTGGATGAAGCACCAGGAAAAGTAGGAGGAGCTAGGAAGTGTGCATATAAAAATTTTGACATTATTATTATTACTGAAACTTTTCTCTGCACAGAAGTATTATTTTCTGTAATAATTAGATATCAACTAATAATGATTCTTGGATTACACTGTTAAAGTTTATATTAATAATAAATTATTGGCTTTATCTATAATTCATTTCCTCATTCACCACAAATAACATCTCAACTGTTATGTTTATCAGTATGATTATAAAATCTGTTATTTAAGAACAGTCCCACTGGAAACACATAAATAAAATAAACCCCCCTCACAGTAAAATGAAACAAATCACAACAAAATTTATTTGAAAGTATTATTAAACAAAGGAAACCAAGATAGTGAGTTAAACCCACTGACTGCATGAAAGTCATTACAGCCACAGCACTTGGGAGAATGAATCTTCAGTTTAGGTGATTAGATATAGCCTTTGGGGCTTGATTTGGCTCACTGCCTTGGTAAGTGTGAGCATCTACTGTCCATGTAGTGACATTATCACCTGCAGACATATAGCTGTAGCAGTAGTATTGCACAGGAGAAGAGCAGATGTCTATTAACTTTTGGGGGTAATGTCAATATCAGGTTGTCAAATCCAAAGTTTTCAGCTCATAATTATGCAAAGTTCACTCGATCAGCTTTAGTCCTTATTGCTGAGGTGCTGGTACTCTGCCATATCTGGGACCTCATTAAGAATTGTGTCCAAAAGACTATATTTAGAATGCATCTCTACTTGCAGAGTTTGAAAAATAAAGCCATACAACAGCACTGTTAGCTCATATTTGTATCTCTCCTACTACATGAATAGGTTGTTTCTTCTTTAAATTCATCAGCTTCGAATTTCTAATCTTCATCTGCTTCAGAGTTTTCCAACCTGGGGTGCCTGCAGCATACCTCTATGCAGTGTACGAAGAAGAAACCAACCCAGAACCAGCAGGCTTAAATCAGCTGCACCGAGATCTCTATCCTCACCAGCAAGCTTTGTGGGATCTGCAAATCACATGAGGTTATTGCCTCATTTCACTCTAGTCATGAAAGGGCAGCCAGAGGATGAATTTAAGATCACTGAGGGGTTCATTCTTGTGTTGCAATGGGGAAAGGGAGCACCTCTGATTTCCATCAGCTGCCTCATTAAACACAGTCAAAACTGGATGCCGCAAAAGAGGAGAGAGATCATGTTATTTTGATTTCTTCCCTATGTGAAACAAATGCATACACTCTCTGCTGCAAAGCCAGGTACTGGCTTAAGACCCTACAGTGAAGCTGGCAGCACTGATTTGGTAACTATTTAAGTAAAGATATTTTTAGTGATGGCAACTAAGCATCAAACCCACACTTTTTGATATGATCTGGCACTTGTCTGCCATCACCTGAGGAAAAGGGAAGGTGTTGCCTGGGGAAGCCCTGATCTGACTCTGAGCCAGGAAATGCAGCTGCCCCGGGGCTCCTGGTGAGACAGCCCAAGGGCATGTTGGCAACACCCAGCACTCTGGCTGGCTGCAGAATTGCTTCCTGCTCCTTAGTGTTTCTTATTGCAGACTCTGGGTCGTGTCTCCCAACCCCAGATGACCAGGACCAGGTGCCGGAAGGATTCAGCAAGGATCATAAACTGTCTGGGAGGGCAACACTAGCCCTCAGCAGACTGCATCACATGATTCATGCACACACAACAACATGCTCCTCATCCACCAGCCCCTTTCCACATAGGGAAAACTGCCACAGAGAAGGTGGGACCAGGTTTAAAAGCCAGTAACAATGGTAAACAAACATGCCACACTTTCATCTCTCCTTCTGTGTCAATGCAGCTCAATAGCGTGTTTGGTACACAGTAAATATGAAATAACATTAAAAATTATATAAACCCTGTTCAGATATAATCGTGCAAGAGGACAAATGCACACTGAGTATTTCTGCTTTAAGTAGTGATGATACATGCTATATTTAGTGCTGGGAACACATTTGTAGTTTAAAACCCTTTGAATAATAGATCAACAAAAATAGAGGAAAGGAACTGAGAAAATGCATATATGAATGTGTATATGTGTGCTTGTTCCAGAAACTGCCTATTGCAATTTTTATTTAATTCACTAAATTCCTTTTAACTTAGGAGGTAGAAGACTGTGTGTTTTCAGGCATCTCTTAGATAGCTTTGTTTCAACTGTCAGAACATGGCAGACAGCTAGAAGAAATTTAATGAAAGGCAATGGCTATATATTTTTGCAAGTGTTTGAAGTTAGAAATGAACAGCTGGAATTCAGAGACAAAGGCCTGACTCCTCTGTGGTTGTCTCTATCTTTATTGCAGTGCTTCAACTTGCAGTGATCTCTGCAGCTGAGATCTCTGCAGCTGTGAGCTGCTAAAGTACAAACATCATTTCAATATTTAATTCAAGAGACATCAGCAGCCATGCCTAGAATTCACTTTCATGCCTGTGAGATCAAATCTACCTCTCAGTTTCTAGCCTTCTGTTCTTTGCCAATACCCTGTTTAAACAGGAAGAAAGTTTGATAGACATTGCAGTTTTTAGCCTTCTCTGAACAAAAAATACACATTTACTCTTAACATTACCACCTGTATATTTACATGGATTCGGTGGGTCTCCTTAGCTTCCACAGTGAAAGATGACACATTATTCTTCAAAAGACCTCCTGCTTCATGTTGGTACTATCAGAGCTAATATATTAATAGTTTTCAAGTCCAGAGAATTTTATTTGACCTGATCATCTGCTTGGATTGTTACTGGCAATAACAATAACAAAACCCCATCAGGAACTGTGGCACAAAGCCCGTAATTGAAGACACAGCTACACCTTTTATCTCAAAGTCCTAATTTCAAGCATTCAAAATATGGATAATCAACTCTAGCTGTGATGTAACTGCCTAAGCTGAGCTCCAAGCTGCTGAGATAGAAAACTGAAGACAGCTTCCAGGACCAGACATGGGTATAGAAGGGCTATCCCTGCCCTATATGGTAATGTAAGACATGGACATACCCACAACCCTGGTAATGTTCTGTACTGTTGTCATGCTCTTCTCTTCCTCAGTCTTTGCTTTGCTTCATCAAACTCCTGGTCTTTCTCTAGAACCACCACTGCAATTCTTGCTCATTTTCTCCCTTATTTGAGAAAATTATAATAAACCAACAAAAATTCCCTCCTTGATAATTAAAGCAGCAATATGGCTTCTTTTTATGTGTGTGCTTGGCCTTGAACAACCCCTCCCATTAAAAAGTCATTACAAAATCCTTTAGTTTATTAGCCATTTCTGCTTATTTAAAGGCAACAATTCCCTGGACACCCAGGTTCTCAACAAGCCCTGGGTCTCCGCACTTTGAATTTACACATTAATGCATTTTGAGCCTAGACCAAGCTGTGCATGTACATGCCCTCAAAACAGTGACCCTTGTTACTGAAATGTCCAAATTGGTATTTTGCTTTTCCACAGCAAGCTCAAAGTAATTTCAAAATTTAAGACCACCTAAAATAAAAAATGTTTGCATTTCACTGAAGGACTCATATTGTGAGAGATGGTACTCCCTGTCTCTTCCCTGTGACTAGAGCTTGGCCATCATCTATTCACTCCTCACAACCTGATAGTGCCTTGATACTGCAGATCTGTTCTTCATAACATATTGCAGCTATAACAATTCCTATCAAGCCTCAGAGCTAACATTTTTATCAGGGCTGCCATCATCTGCTGATCAGTTAGATCGGCATCTTGCCTTCTGGCCTCCACAAGTACAGTTCTCCACTGACACAGAGATGCTGCTGCGGAGACCATTCTCCTAGTCTGTTTCTTTGACCATGTCACTCTTTTCCCTCATCAAATAAAATGCAGGTCACTTCCTTTCATATTGAAATCCCTTCAGGTCTTCCACTATTCTAGGTACAGACTGCCTATATGAGAGATTCTCCTTCAGTCTATAAATTCAGTCTATGAATCTTTATTTACAGAAACTTGCCCCTCAGCTGTTCCGTATCAACTGCAGAGCTTTCTCCTTTCCCATTCTCCTTTATAATTCTTTGCTGTAAGAAACATGAGGATGTCATGCATTAAGATATTCTGGTTTACCTGTCATCCTGATCAATGAAGTCGCTATTGCGATCCGTCTAACCAGCCATAACTCTTGGTGTTTCTTTGGCAATAGAATGATCCAGGACTGCAGTTGCATTTTGGTTATCTTTAAGCACAATACTGACCAAGTCCTTAGTGACCATTGCTAGTTCCTTGACGGTACAAATATTGCTAGTAGTGTGAAGAATTATCCACTCTTTCTGTTACATTAGTAACAAACTGTGTTTGAAAACAAGCCAATGACCAAGGAAGGATGGACACTAGAAGGTGTCACATCTTGAGATATATAGTGACCAGGAACAATAGTAATCAACATTTCCCACTGAGGGCAAAGACTGTTCTTTCTTATAACTACCCTTTAAGTTTTAGCTACTCATGAGAGTCAAAGAGGAACTGGTTGAAACAAGTTTACCAAAGGTGCAGCATGCACCACAAGCACAGCCTCTGTACACACCCAGGATGTACTAGGAGCAAGTCCACCAGTTTTTCCATCAGGCAAATGTGAGGTCTCACATATTCCAATGATGCTGTGAGGTTCGCCTTCTTTATGATGTACTCTCTTGCCTGTTGATTACATATTCACAATTGCTGAAAATGCTGATTAAAAAAAAAAAAAAGCTGCTCAAAAGTAAATGTGCTTCTATTCTGATTTTCTCCAATTTTTGTAAGCTTTTAATCTTGCTTTACCGTCTCACTCATGTCTGACCTTGGTTGAGATAAATAGGCATTAGGCAATTCATCTGGATGAGAAACACCAGTGTGAGCTTTTCCAGTTAATTCTTAAGTCTGATAAGCTGCTAAATAAAGTGGTAATGATACAATATTGTGTACACATAAACGACAAAGAAATTAGCTCCTGCAAAACAACTGTCTTTCTCCCTAAGTGAAACTTCCTTAAAATGCCAGCAAGTCCGTTGTAATGGTTTTTCTAACTACCTCAGTGACACACTTTATGAAAGCCATTTCTGTGGTGAATAGGAGAAATGAACATTCACCAATAGTATGCAATACTTATATTTAGAGATTTGCTGAGACTACAGCTTGCTGTCCAGGGAAATCACGACAGAGCAGTTAATCTTTCTGGTATTCTAGAAGACCAAATATCTAACTACAATGTGGACAATAAAAATAATTATAAAATACATCGCTGTGTAATCATCTTCAACACTATGAGTAAATATGGACTGATACATATACAGCTGCATTGTGGAAAATACACCCACATCACAGTAACAGGAGATCTTGATCATTTCAGGACTTGTAAAGAATGACAATGCCATTTGTATGTATTTGAGAACAGTAATCTCTACTTAGAGTTTTAAAGTAATTTTACATTAAGACAACAGTCTCCAGTTAATTTCAGCTCCATTAAAAAGTATATTGTTGCTTTCACTTTTCAAATACACACATACATGAATTTCCTTGTTGCCTGATATTAAATCCTTAATGGTGTTTTTCAGTGTTGCCTAAACCCAAGAAGACAGATTTGCAGTAAACTACCTAAGTAGGTATCTTCCTCACCATGAGCTTTGTAACATAATAAAAATAGTGTTATGGAAATGAAGAGCATGTGAAGCAAGGGGATTACTGTATGTTGCTCACTATAGATAGAAAGTAAATCAATTGCCTCAACACTAGAAATGGATGACCTAGCCACTCTGTTCTGGACAAAAGGACAAAATTCCTTCAGATTATATGTGCTCTGAAGAGTTTTACCATCATCTGTTCTCAGAGAATTTGGGGCCAGTTACAAATGAAACTAGGAACTTGCCCTTTGGTATTAAGCATGTTCTGAAGTGTCAGGTTTGCACCAATGATCTCTGTTTAAAACTTTCACTCAACTTGTTTTAACACAGAGAAGGCTATAAATTACATGTGTGGTTGTGCAGAGTTCAACTTGCTGTGGTTACAGTAGTGAAACTGTAAGATTAATTTTCTAGTGAAGAAAAAAAACAGAATTATACACTGCAATTGACTGATACTGAGAAAATTAATAGAGCTTAAGAAAGTAAAACCACCCCATGCATATGGAACACAGGGAGAACTGTGTCTCATAAATTTAAATGTGGGGTTTGCAAACAAGACAATGAAAATTCCCTTTCCTTAAAAAAAAATTAGTAATAACTCTTTCCTGAATTTATTTTCCTCCTCATAACTCATGCTAATCAATATACCTGTTTTAATATATACAGAAATAAAAAGGAAACTGTGCAAATGTTGAAAGAAGAAAGGCTGATTTCGCACAATGTGGCTATCTGTATTTAAGTTTTTATTTCAGGTACAACAGTAATACAGAATATATTTGGTCTTCCCAACTCCTTCTCTTGTGTTCTATTTGAAGTTAAAATAATTTTCTGTGTCCTGAGTTTTACCCTGCTAATAGGATTAGCAGTGGCAGCATAATGTAGTTGTCAATGAGCTGCCTTCATTTCCTGAAGGTAACATATCCTATTCCTGAACTCCTCCTTCACAGTCTCTCTCTACTCCAAGTTTTATCTTCAAATGCTGTGCTGTGGCCATTAAGCACATCTGTTCCAGAAGCAACAGTGGCTCCTTTAGGCAGCAGTAGGAAATACATACATTATGTTTGCATAGCCATTATGTAAACACATATGGGTAGCAAAAGAGGATATAAGGAAACACATAAAGCTTAGGAGGTGTGCATGTAAAAACAAAATCAGCTTTGCTTCCACATCAGTAGCTCTGGAACATGTTTTCAAATTGTCATCAACAATCTATATCCAAGTGAAAATAGATATATGTTATACGGGCATTTATTTTGTCCATTCTTATTTGCATTATGCAGGCTGCCAAATCAGTCTCTAACATTTCTTGTGTGGATTAGATAGGCATTCACCAGGATGGGAAGTAGCTCCCTTGTAGCCATCTACATTTAGGGATCCTGAACTTCAAACTGAATTATGCTTGGGGTGTTTCAGCTGAGTCACACAACAGAAGCCTGATGAGCCACTCACAGCTTGCCTTTACATGCTGCAAAGCTGCTGTCCTTTCTCACACTGAGGTTCAGAATACATAAGCTCTAACTGGCAATACTGGCAATGATGGCTGGTCTAATCACCTGGGAATACCTTTTCCATGTTTGTCATGAGCTACCTAAGTTGTTGTTTTTTTTTCTGTGAAACATAATAATTTTAATAATCATATGAGACAGTTTCTCTTGACTGTCTCACCAGGTCAGGAATATAACAGCAGAACACTCACTGAGTTGCTCTGGTGAGGTGCATCCTCATCAAAGGGGAACATCTTCCTTCATCCCCTGAAATAAAAATTCAGTACAAACCACTACTTATTTCAACAGAATTTAAACAGAGCGTCCCACTCCTCTGACAGAAATGGACTGGGAAAGTTCCTGGTAAGTACAAATCCATGAAAACAAAAGGAAAGAGCTTTCTTAACTGTGCTGGTTTGAAATACAGACTCAGTCCATGAGACACAGACTGTCAAATTCAGTAACAGCAGAGCCAGGAAATTGTGCTTCACCACAAAACTAACAACGCCAGCTCAGGGTCCTCAGAAACTTGTAGTGCCCACAGGGTTTTGTGCCTTATAGTGTCCCCTCAGAGACTGAGATGCTGAACAGCAACTTCAGGGGTATTTATCAACCATCTATGTAAGGAAAAAGAAATAAGAACACAATGGTGCCCCCCCCAGCTTAACACAAGACACTATAAAAGATAAAACAAAAGGTTCTCACACGAGTTGTGGTCTCCTCTCAGGATTTCTGGTGAGTACAGAAGTCAGCACCAAGGCCTTAAAGTAATGTGCAGTGTGTTTTTGTAAGTGTATTAAATTCTAACTGTATTTTTCTACTATATTAAATGGTTGCCCATTTTCTAAAAGAAGACATTACTTACTTATAAAACAATTTACTCTGACACCAAACATACTCATCAATGCAACAATACAAAATTACAGGAAAAAAAACAGTTGCTAAGAATGACTATAAGATCTTTGTCATAAGATACCCTTACTTCCAAGATATCCTTACCTCATTTCTTGTATATCATTTGACTAAAGTGATTTTGAGAAAAGTAAGAAAACAATAGTCTCCCTGCTTAAGTACAGCCCTGTTAGTTTTATTCTTTTCAGTAATAATAAGAGGCTACATAAAACTTGAATTATTATACTGGATCTTCCATACAGACCACAGCATTACATTAGTCATTCACTGCAGTTTTAGTGACATGAAATATCCTCTTATTACAGTGGGTGTATGTCACTTAATAGTTGCAGACATTATTTACTTAAGCTCTCCCCTTTCTGTCTGTCCTCACCTTTCCAAAAACCCATACATTTTCTTATCCCTTGGGGAAATGCCGCCAGCATTCTCTGTATGCTATGCATACATAAATTATATGCCTTAAAGAATGAACAAAATTATAAACTCAAAAATATAGCCTCTGATGTGAATAAAAATTAGGGGAGATAACTCTTCTTCACAGCCTCCCGTCTGGCCCCAGTGCTAAAGCTCACTTCTGAGAATGAGAGAGGGAAAATGCAATTTCAGGTTTTTATACCAGAGCAATACACCTGCCTTTGCCAAGTGCATGCAGAAAACATGAACTTCATCCTAAAAGGTTTTCAATGTTTAGAGATCTCCTGGGAGAACTTGTCAAAAACACAGTGAACCAAGTTCTAATTGCACAAACTCACCCTGGTCTTGACAAACACAAGTTTGGTTTGAATTTCAAAACTGTTCCCATCAAAATCCTTGGGAGTAGAGAGAATGTTGTTAAGGTGTTTTTTTTAAATCTCAAAGACCAAATCAGAGGCTGGTGGTGTGCAATGAAATGAAGTGTTCTCCTAGTAAGATGTGAATTTAAATACAGCAATTATGCTGATTACAAAGAAAGGCTGAATTATAATTTTTAAAAAATGACAGATGAGAAAGGGTGGACAACCTGAAAAGGTTTGGAAATTCAGCATAGATAAGAAAACATTTATACAGCAGCTGGCAGAAGCTTATCCAAACTAACAGACCCTTCTGAAGGATGCCCTCCTGCAACCCTTCGATTCAGTCTTTACTTTTGATCTGCAAAATCCCTTTTCCCTCTCATTGCCAATGCTAATTTTGGAAGACAACCTGTTAATTTCCTGCTACAGTGAATTTTCTTTAGGGTCAATTGTAGGTGCCCCGAGAGCCCTTCTTTTTGGAGAGGAAGATGGTTTCTTCCCCTATCTGTTGTTTCAGAAATTTGGCTCTCTTTCACTGACTCACATAACCTTACATCTCCATAGTCTTTGCCACTAGCAATAGTACTTAGGGTGCTTTTTTCTGATACACAGGAAGATCCATCTCAACGTAAGGAAAACCAGAGAGGTTGTGGACTCTCCTTCTCTAGAGACTTTCAAGACCCACCTGGATCCGTTCCTGTGTGGCAGGCCCTAAGTGATACAGAGCTGGCAGGGAGTTTAGACTTGATGATCTCCACATGTCCCTTCCAATCCCTATGATTCTACAATTCTATGATTCCCTTACTGTATTTTCTTCCATAACTTTATCCTTAACATGTACAAGTGGTAGACTTAATTCAGTAGCTCATATTTCTAATTTTAAGAACTTTCCTGACTAAAGTTTGGGGAAATGCCACATTGCCTGCTCTCAGAGGTTCTGTTACAAGGGCAGTAAGCAGATGCAGTGTGCTGCCCATAGATAAATGCGTGGATCCAAACTTCCAAATTCCAAAACTTGTAAATACCAGCGTCAATGAATCAATTGAGCTACATTACAACAGCTGAGTGATTACTCTCTCAGCACGATTAATTGACGAGGTGAAGTTTTAAAGCAAGGTGCTGTATGTGTATATGTGTGTAGAGGAGAGTTAAGTGTCTGTGTTCTGGGGGGAGGTCCAGTTTAACTCTTCAAAACCATTTAATGCAGACAGTTACTGAAACCTTCTGGAGAGGAAAATACAGAGTTCAAGCATTATTTTCAATTGTTTAAAGAAATGCTAAATCAATTTTCTCATCAGAGGAGCTGTTTTAGAGCAATTCACCAAGTCAAGATAATGAATGAGCTGTTCTTTCACAGCGTTCCTCAAGGAGGAATTATCCCAAATGATATGGTTACTTAATACGAACATTTATAAAGGGACAGTCATTATGCGAATTATGTATTTTACATAATTTATTTCAACTTCCAGTTTATAGCAGCACTTTCATCCTTTTTCATTCAGTGATAAAAAAGGCATCAATTATAATTCTCCTAGCATGTCTACAGAACAAATATCTGCTAGTGAAGTTGCTGTGCTCATTCAAACATATAATTATACATTGGAGGGTCCTGGGCAATCTACATTTACCAAAATAATGACTAGCTAAAAACTACACACTTAAGTGTAGGAGTTTAGGTATATGAGCAATGCACGATAAATATATTTAGAGGAGTGCTGGTCTGCAGCAGTGCTAGCTACCACGTGATGACTATTGCCTGGACACTTATGCACTTATCCTGTTAAATATGTAAATCCACTTAGAGCCCAGAGAGCAGCATGCTTGCTGCCATATTTTTAAAAGAAAACAGAGACTACTGCCCTCATGTTTCCTCAGGCTCATGACATTTTTACCGGGGTTTGTCCAGTTTGCATGCACAAAGCACGGCAGCAAATCATGCAAGTGTGAAAGAAATATCAGCAGTCTAAACTACAGCAAGGATCAGTGCAATTGCAAAGAACCTATAATCAGAAATGGAGAGGTATAATGCAGGCAAGCAATTTAGAACCACACCACAGGTTATTATTACAGCAACGTGCTATTTAGGAATTAAAGACTACTGGGGTATTGGTCTGCATCAGCATGCCTGACAGCAGAGGTTGGCCAAATGTTCTGGTCTGGCCTAAAAGCTATTCCACTGACTTCTACAAGCAAAAATACAAAAGTTGAGTTATTAATAAAATAACATTTGCTACTGTACTTTGGCAAAGACCCTGCTAGATGTTGCATATGCTGAAAGGATCTGAGAGCTACATCTCATACTCTTTCCACTGCAAACCACAGATACTTACAAAAGACAGATTACCCAGGTGAGAAACGTGGAAGCTTAGAAGCTCCTACAGTAACACAATATGGGGGATCCATGAGGCTTGAGGACACAAAGTTCATGACAACATTTCCCTACCTTCTTATAATCTTGATCAGTATAAAGACTGATCAAAGTACCGACTACTCCTTAACAATTTCTTAGAATGACCAAATCTTCATAAGAAACTCAAAATAGCAAGTTCAGGAAATAGGTAGGAATTAACTGCTCCTTAAAATGTTCATGACTTTCCCCCTCTCTTTTTATCTACATTTCCCAACTTCTCCTCTGAGTTTTCCTGCAGTCAGCTGCCAAACTTCTTGTTTGAAATGCTGAGTCAAAATACAAGGACAGTATCACTCATGTCACTCTTGTATATTTTGTAGCAACAATTTAAGAAACAAGCAGTACTATCTCCTTCTTGATAAACATATACAGTTCCAGTATATACTGTCTCACTCCTAATTATAAAGTCTTGTTTTCTATGAATCCTTACTCAACACATAGAAATCCTTTTAATAAAAAAAATGCAAAGCCCCATGAAATGGTTTCTTTGACAGAAAGCAGAATTTTTCAGACTCATTAAGTAATTGGCACTAATGACAACACTCTACTTCCCTGAAAATAACACCAAAAGCTTTCTCTGATTTCCATGATATAAAGTCAATTCCCTATCACATATCTGACCTCTGAATTTCTCTTTTTATGATTATGATTCTGCAGAACGATTTCTACAAGAATGTGTTACCTTATAGAACTAGATCACAAAGGAAAACTGCGTTTATAATTCTCATTCTGACTTTAATGTTATACAAATCTACATTAATAATTTTATTACATATTCTTAGATGAGCTGGAGGCCCATCTAGCCTATATGCCAGTATGGTTCTGTGTAACTATACAGACATGGTCATCCCATCCCCATGGGAATCTGTAATGTAAGTATTACCTTGCAAGACTCCAATAGCAATCTGTGTCTTATAAACTAAGAGTACTAAGAGTACTGATAATTGATAAATAATTGCATTTGATGAATAATATTATCTTGACAGGTAGTCTCTTCAGCAATACTCACTGAAGCATTATTTATAGAAGAAACATCATAACTATGTATATATTGGACACACTGTGGAAATTTATTGATCAGCTCTGCATGGGGAATGAAAACTTTATTTTCAGATCTATTCAGTGTTCAGAGTTGCTTATACTTAAAAGTGATACATAAAGGAAAAGCAAGAGTATTATTGCTATAAATATGAATATGAAAATAAGGCTGAGAAATAATCACATGGAATTGGCTATCAAACAACTCTGCAGAGACTCTGAGCATCTCCAGTAGGAACTACGTATTTTGCCTGCAAACTAATACAGCTGTGTCAGGTTGGAGCCACTATCAGAGTGAAGGCTAAAATTGGAGCCAGGGTGCTGAAGCACCGTCCTGTAGAGCTGAGAAGAGCCTCACCTCAATCAGTATGAAATTCAGCAGGTAAAGGAGGAGAGGTTGTTCCTCCTCCTGGGCCACTCCCAGCCACAGAGCGACAGATCTAGAAAACTCTGTAGGGGAAGCCCTTCTCAAACCTTAGGTGTAACTTTTTAACAGCAAAAGAAATGCAGCAAAACGTTTGCACTATGAGAAAAGAGCCTTTGGGGGAGCGGGGGTAGGGTTGTATTTTGCTATTGAAATGGCACTAGAGGAATTCATGCAATCCATACCATAAGGTCACCCAGTGTGGCAGGTGTCATATAGATCTGACAGTAATCACAGTACTACTGCTTACCATTCAAGGGTGCCTGTGTGCAATATCCTGATTTCATTTGCTTATAACTTTTCGCTTGGGTTGAACAGAGCCCATGACAGGCGTTTGTCTCAGGCTGGTGCTGGTTTTTGTTTTGGTTTGTTTTCTGTTTGTTTCTATGTTTCTGTTTTAGAGTTTTGACATTTTCAACTAGCACCACTCAAACACTTCTGAGAGAGAGACCAAAAAGAAAATAAACTGCTTTGCTTTGTAGAAATGCCTCATGCTTTGAAGTAGAAATATACAGTTTAGCAAGGGAGCAACTTTGTGTGACATGTGGCTTTTGCTTCCCTGCAAATATCTGCCCCAAACTGGAAGGGTATAAGGTACCTTTGAAAAGTCAGTAAATTTCATACTTGCAAGAATTTAACTAAAGGTCCAGAAACAAGTATCTTCACAAACTGTGCATCCTCAGCATGCAAAAGTGTCTTTCAACTCTTAGTGCTCATTGAGCTATGAAACTGCCACTCTCAGAAGAGAGACAAGACCATCCTCCATTCCCCCTTTGCTTCCCACCTCCACTGCTGCTGCTGCTGTCAGGACTGTGATCTGCTCTCAATCAGGGACTGATCCGTCCCTTCACAGCAGCTGAGGGACAGAGAGCCAGCTTCCTTGTAACTACTGATCCCAAGTACTTTGTGTGCAGAGGGAGCCAGGCACGTAGAGCTGAGGGAAGTTGGGGAAGGGGGGCTCCTGGCTCTGGGTCTGAGTCTCATATGGATGCAGTGGCCCAAGTCCTGTTCTCCATCCTCCCCAACAGTCCTCTCTAAGAGGCTGAGCAGAAGGCTTGGCATATCCCTGTGCAGCAACACAGTTAAATGAAGGCTGTGTCCACCTGGGCCATGCTGTGAAGGGGAATGAGAGCAGAGGGAGAAAGGCTTGATAGAAAAATTGGAATAGGGTACCCAAAAGGAGTGGGAACTGTCTGGAGGTTTCAGTGGTGAAGATTCATGAACTATGAGATATTTCGCTAGGGTTATCTGTACAGTGTGTACATGCATGTTACAATCCTTATTTACATGATCACACACTGTTTGTTCCAGAGGACACAACACTTTTTCATTAAAGAGGATCTACCTTGTCATTATGAGGTGGGAATATATAGCTACAGAGACCCCTGTAGTTCTGCACTCTGCATCTGCTGCACAAGCTGGAAGGTGTGTGGGAAGAAGGGTGTAAATGCAAGAGACAGCAGCAGATGTGAAAACATTTAGATCTTGTTACCGGGGTCACTGCTGTCAGGAGGAACTGAATTCAGCCAACTTTGCCATGACACATCTGTGAGATACTAAGTGAATTTCTAAACCCAAACTATTCCTAAGCAGTTATATATAGCCCTTTTTTTTTT
>VWZY01006127.1:397741-422552 GCA_013399075.1 Chloroceryle aenea | reverse complement strand
TTTTTTTTTTTTTTCTGTGTGATTGCCTGCACATCCCACCTAAACTTAGATTGTTCAAATGACAAGTCCCTACACCTGGTATTTAAATGAGTGAGAGCTGGACCTGAATATATTGCCTCTGGGGAGAAGAGGTAGGGCTGACAAAACATCCATAGGGATAGCAAGAGCCCTGTAGTGCATAGCTCTCCTAGGTAGGATTGCCCTGTACTCCTTTAAGATCAGATTTAAAAGTAACCAGTCTATTTCATGCACTTAAAAACATGACACAGTTATAGCCATCACTCAAAAGAAGCAAAAAACCTGCTTTTACTTCCATTTGAATTCTACAAGGGAAATAGGGCTGTCGGTATAATAATATGTAATATCAAGTAAATATGTGACTCTGTCTGCTCCTAGTGGAATAATATGCTAGACTCTTCTCCCCCAGTCAGGTAACCACTCAGCTAAAAGATGGGTAATAACATAAATTTTCATAATAACATCCTCAGACATCTCAAATTAGAGACCCTTTGACTTTAATTTCTTTGTGCATCAGTATAAAATGTGGACAATAATACTCCTATTGTGAAGGCTATTGTGAAGATAAATATATTAATGCTTGAAAAGCTCTTAGGAGGTACAGCAATGAGTGTCACAAAAAAGCCCATGAGGAAATGAATTAGTTCATCTTCATATCAAGGTTTCAGTAGTCTGCAGTAAGTAAGGCCTGGGGGCACATGCTGCACGGAAAAGGTAAACCAAAATATCAAATAGTTTCTCATTAAGTGAACACTATTCATCCAGTGAAGCAAGTGAGACAGAGGTCCTGCAGAAAAATGGAATGTAGATAGATAATTAAAGATTGTATCATAATGCATACACACAATAGGGTTGAAAAGTTTATACCAATGGCCTTAATTCTGGCATCTCCTAACTTCTAAATGCATGACTCTGCAGCCTCAGTAGTGTTGTCTTACTTTTTATGTGTAACTGTATTTGTGTTGCTTAAATCATCATCTGCTCATTTCTGATGTTAGGCTTGTTTGTGGAATGCTTTTCTTTCTCTCATCCCCTGTATTTGGAACACTTTGTCTAGATATGCAAGTCTTTGCAGACTGACCTTGAGGAATAGTAGGAATTTGTATAATTAAGATTTCTGCTGTAATTTGTTTGGCCCAGTTGTCAGAAATAGCCCCAAGGGCATTTCACATTCATACAGAAGATGCAGCTGCTGCTTTGCAACTTAAGGTCAGGACAAAAGTACCAACTTGGAGCCAAGACAATATGCTGCAGCTCTCGCCTAGAAGGCGGCAGCCAGAAGTGGCTGGTGCATCACCAAACAGGTTGCCTTCAGATTACATAATTGCTTCTTTTCTGCCTAAATTGTCTGCTGTACATGGGATCACTGCTCCTTCTGATGATTGTTTGTTGCTCCACTTTGGGCACAAGTTCTGAAGTGGAATGAAATTTCATTATAAACCTAATGCATACTGCACATTGTATGAGTATATACAAGCCCAAAGACCACCTGAGAGAAACTAAAAGTAAAGAGCCATCCAAGAAGTATTACAGGATTATATCCTTAAATCCACAGCAAGATACATTAGAAAGAGATGTACACTGCTTTCTCATTTCCATCTACTGGCGATAAAATGGATTAGCTAGCCACAAATTTCCACCATTTAATTCCTTATGTGGTATCTGATGTGGGAAACATCATAGCAGAGTTCACTGATGGAGAGTGAAATCGAAGCTGGTTTGTGTGAAAGGAAAAGCTACAGTGTCTCTCCTGAAAGATGAAATAAACTCACAGCCCAGAATGACCAGTACCAGGCAGAACAGCTGCAGTTTTCTGGATTAGTGTATCATTAAATTAATGCTGGTGGTGCAAGCCATATATGCACTGAGAAACACAATGTTCCTCTATAGGCTAATACGGTTGTTGAGGAAGATAGAGAAACAGAGTTGGACAGGACAGAGTAAAAGCTTCTTGAAGGTGCAAACCAAATTTGTCTGGTCACCTCAGAAAAACTGCTCTGCCAGGTTTGGGTGTCTGAAATCATGTGAGTACTTCACCCTAGGAGTGGGGCTCCACCACCATCATCTGCCTCTGCTCTATGCTTACCTCTATACCGCTGGTGCACCATATAGCATTGCTGGATGGAGGGACAGCTCCAGCTTGCAAAAGGCTGCTTCAAGCTTGGGTGGCCAGGCATGGATTTGTAGCCATGGCTGTGGGGCCAGGGCCCCTCTCTCCCTTACAGGTCTTGTGAGAGCTTCAAACTGCCCCTAGCAACCTGATGCTTTAGGACGTGGACTGCTTTGCTCAAAGCCAGTCTTGAAAGTGGCTCTTCAATTCCCCTATATTCATTCAGGGCCAAATGGATTCAGTGCCTGTCTCGGAGGCCCTGACAGGTCCACCTTGCATTGGTTGACAATGGATAGTCCCCTCTATGCCTGTGGCTGTCCTATCTGCTAATAAAGTGGGAGATGAAAGCATACGAAACATCTGTACTTATCACATACTAGCTGAGACCGTGTCATTACGCCATCAGACAAGTTCAGCACTACTGGCTACAGCAGCAATTGAACAAGTATTGGGGGAGGGAGGTGAAAAATACACCTCTTTCCCAGTCTGAGTAATGTTTTTTGTCTCTTGTTCATAGCATTTCAACAGCAGCTATGATGTGTTAATGCACCTACAGCACCTGTTGGCTCATGCAGGGCTCTAAGGAATCTTACTAAAAAATAATATTGCAATATTATTTAGGTACTGCCAGAGATAGAGAAGAGGTTAATTGTTTGGGGACCGGCTGAGACATAGTACAGTCCAAAGTCAACTGCAGCACAGTATTGAGACTATTTGGGAGATTATAGGCATGTTGATTCAGTTGCTGTACTGTTCCAGTGGGAAACACAGATTCACACTGTGTCATGTGAATGGCAATGCTAGTCTCCAGTCTATCTGTGAGATCTAGTAAGTGTTATGCTGGGGAATCTCCTCTCCCTAATGGGCATTACATGATGGCCAGGCAAATACAGTCAGATTCCAGAATAGAGAAATTTTTTTAGCTTCTGACATGTAGGAGACTAGAAGCCTGATTGAAGTAAGGCCACACTTACACAATCCCTATGACCCATAGTGACGTGATGCCAAACAATACAGATGAGTAATTAAATATTAGTTCAAAATCAGAAACCATTTGAACTATAATTTAAAATCACTAAAAGTACTAGGGAATACATCCCCCGCTTTATCTATATGAGAATGAATTCCTTGTTGATAGGTTCAGTAAATTTGATTCTAATAGGTGCAAAAATATCTAATGTACTCGATATCTCAGGACACTTGGTGATTAACCCCATGTGTCCCTTTTGTTACACAGAGAAAAGCAGCAGCTTTATAGCACATCAGAAGTATCCAAAGCAATAAAACTAAGCATGTCTTTTTGTTCATGTCTCATATAGTAGGCAGCAAACTTTCCAAGAAGTATAAACAACTGCCATTCAATCAGTTTTGCAGAAGTAACACTGTTAAACCAACTTTTTTTTTTTTTTTTTCCTGTTTCTCTCTAAGGTCTGATTAAGAGAAGCTAAGGTGGTTTTGCTCCTTCTCCTTACTTAAACTCGGCATTGTTGCTAGGTGGATCTGTATGCCCAGGTATGACCTGTCACTAAGTCCTGTAAATGCAGTACATTCTGTAGATACATGTAAGATTTGTATAGGCATAAAACTTGTCTTAAGGCAACACTCTATCCAGTGATGGCAAACTGAGGTTTATCTACCTTTTTTTTTAATACACATGGTTGCATTTACAAATTGCATGCAATTCTATCACTTAGAAAACAGCTGAAACAGTTTAATCTCATCTCAGATTTTTCATTTTTAGATAAAAACCCATGTAGCGACACTCATTACAAAGGAGATTTCTACAAGCAAATAACATATTCCACAGAATTGCTGTGAAGAGATGAAATTACCTGAATGTCACCATTACTGTTACATCAACATATATCACTGCAAGATAATCTTAAGCAATGCAACACTCAGGAAACATATATCCCACAACAACACAGCCTATCACACACTGACTACAGCAGAATTTGTGAAAAGACACTCCTTGCACCTGAAGATGAAAATAGTCCTGTGAAACACTTGCAAAAAATTTCCAGCTTTTCTCGCTCCTAGAATTCCACAGTTGTTGTGCATCTGGGCTGGATATGGTGTTTTCAGGGAGAAGTGTGTGAAAATGCTAGGTGTGCTTTCAGAAAACAGCTTCATTATGTCAGGCAAATACCTGAACTGCAAAAGAAGGGCCTCAGTGTCACCTGTGTAGCATGTACCCATTGTCAAGGTAAAAGGGAATGACTGTGACAAATGAGAAGCTTTTTCAGATAATTCATTTTGTGTGTAGTCACCTCAGAGCCAAGAGGCTCCAGCTGGTACTGGTGACTGATTATGACAGAAGCTGTACCAAGTCAGACAGCATCCTTCTCAGAGCATCTTAGGGGCTAAGCAGACAATCAGGCAACTAGCAAAAGAAAAGAACTGAAGTTGTTCCTTTTCAGCAAATGAGGAACTGAGTCACAGAGCTAAAAAAAGGGCCCAGCCCTCAGCCAGTATAAATTAGCACAATAGGATTCAGGTCAGCACAAATACATGAAATTACAGCAGATGAAGCAAGCCCTGGAGTTGAATCTGTAATGCCTGAGACAAATATGATGCACCCAAGTAAGATTTAACCATCCACAAAGAGTGTAAAAGGATGAATTGTACTTAAAAATACTGTACTTCACATGTCTTGTTTGACAAAATCCACAGCATAAAATGATGGTGTCCAAACTAGACAAGCACAGACTGAAAATATGCACTATAAATGAGACAGGTCATTAAGAAAACAGGGTATATAATGTACAGTAAGGGACAAGATACATCCCCTTTTCTCAGGGAAAAATTATTTTGCTTATCATTTTCTTAGTCCCACAGTAACTGAAAGAGTTTAAGAAATAAATTTTACTTTATAGTGGGTTCTGGTAAGGGGGCAAAGGAACATTTCAGGGATTTTCAAAAGGAATTTACACATTCAGCTGGATCTTGAAAATATTCCAACAGAAACTTTGGGGTTTTAGTTACACGTAACAATGCTGTACCTTCCCCTCCTCATCACCCTTTTACAGAAACACTAAATACACTTCCATCAAACTGTTTCCCTGATGAGGAAGTATAGTACATTCCCAATGTTTTTGCCTTGTCCACAGAAAACAACATGAAGGAGGTGGGAAGGGTCCATTCACTGGTTTCTCAGAGCCTTACTTCCCTGCCAGGAGAGCGACAGGGACATTTCGCTCTGTAGTGCACTGACTCCATTTCTAGATGCTTGTTCCTAAGCTGTCAAAAATGCCATTTCTGGGATCACATGAGCTTGTTCTTCTCAGCATGTGATAGCCAGAAAATAACCAACTCCCAGAAGGAAGATACAGGAAAGCTAACAGAAAAGAGGTGTCTAATGGCATGGATGGAAGTAGAGCTCAGGAGAGCTACTGTTCTGTGTTCAAAGCAGGAAGGAGAAAGACTTGATACCCTTCAAAACAGTGACTCTCAGGAAAATCAAACAAAGCACTTTGGGACTGAGAAATTCAAAGCAGATATAAATCCATGAGTAGCAGCCGTGGAGGCAGATTCAAGAAAAGGAACAATTCTAGGACAAGCAAGAAAGACTCGAGTCTAACCCCAGAAGAAAGAAATGATGTGGTGCCAATAATGGCATGAGAAAAAAAATAATTTTATTGGTTAAATGGTGTTTAAGAATGTTCTCAGGTCTGTCACTTCAATTTCTAGTAATTCTAGAATAAAGTGACGCTGTAGATCATGAGTTGTTCCCTTTTAGCCTTTCTAATTCACTTTTATTTTTCAGTATTATTTTTGAATGTTCTACACCAGTGCTAATAAGCAATATTTCCACAATCTGTAGAAGGATGATGATGTAGGAAGGACAAAAAGAGAGGAATGTCTTTCCTACATGAGAGACTTTGCAGGAAGAAAAATCTGTTACTTGCTACAGAAAGGTTTCTCCTGCAGTTACCTCATGTGAACTTGTCCCCTTCTCCTTCACAGATCCACAGGCCATGGAAGGTACAGTACCACAGAGCCAAGCCTCACAGTAGGGTTCTTTGGCAAACATTGCACAACTAGCTGAGTACAAGTGTGTGTTCAGAATGCTTACCCGTTTTTGTAATGCTGTTTGACAGGCATGTCTAAAATTTGCTAGTGAAGAGCAATGTACTCTGAGTGGAATGAAACACTCTACACATCTGAAAAAAATAGTTCAGGGTAGATGGTTCCTCCCTGTAAAACCTTGCCATATGGTAATTGCTGGGGACACCGGTAATGGAGGTGAATCTGCCATCAGTTCTAATAGAAGTGAATTCCCATCCATCCTGACTGCTTTGAAAAATACATCACTGGTCACCTGCCCTTGTGGGTGTGCACAGCTGTTTCTTGTGGGTTTTGACTTTTATTTTATTACTGTGTTTTCAAAGGTTACAAAACGCAGCAAAGGAATGATGGAAAGTACCCTGATATTCAAGTGCTCACTTTTTCAGAAGTTGTTCCGATGAAGGGAGGTTTTTAGAAGGATATTTTCATTCAGAGTTTAGTAACTTTCTCAGGAACAAACTATACATTGAAATTTTTTCCACTTTTGAATCAAACATACAGCTGAAAGGATCTACTCTGACAGGATTGATCAAATTATTTGGTATATCCTGCTTTCTTTGTAAGCAGAGAATCATGCATTGTTTATCTGTTTCAAAGGAAACCGACTACAACTGTGCATTCTGCCTAAAGGATTCTCCTCCTGCTTGTATACCTGCAAATTTTTTCTATCAAATCAGTGAGTGTAAATCCAGTAAAAACTCGCAATCAAATTATGTTTGCAACATTAAATAGATTTAAAAAAAACCCCAAGCAACAGTCTAAAAATCAAGTCTTTACCCACTTTGTGTGGACAAGACCATATTTTTACTTAAATATTCAAGTAAATTATATCTTCTATGCACTTGTTGTTGTGGGTGGTGTTTTTTAATGTTCATACACATCATACTAGATTTTAATCAAAACAGACTCTCCATCAGTGCAAAACTGAAAATAAATGGAACTGTCCCCACTTCATGTATTTGTTAACAAGATCAAAGTCTGCTCTATTTTGCCGATAACATTTCTGTGTTACTGTTAACAATGACATATAGAAATCATAATTAATACTAAAAAGTAGATAAATTAACTACATTTTTTTTTAGTGAAATATGAAGAACTAGAAGAAAAAACATGGGAGAGCCTAAATACAGATTTTCTTCAATCTGTTAATCTTCTAATTCTCTTACTAAAACTCTCTGAGAGACAGAAGACCAGACATTGTGCAGAAAATAAAACAAGACAAAACAAAACAAAGTGAGAGGCCACCCCTTAAATATGTTGATTTTCAATTGCAGCAGAAAGGAGTGATCTCCAGTTACCTGTTGAAGCAATTTACATTAAAAATATTATGAAAATCAGATCTGAAAAATGCTTCTTATTAAAAGAAAGTATCTCTGATGATATCCTAATACCTACAAAAGTAGAGTTCTAGCACTGGTCATAAGGAATGTTGTTAATTATGCAACTGTCTTTGATCTTCATACCTTTCAGGTTAACCAGAAGGACAAAATCCTATTCTCCTTATTTACAAGAATATTCCAGTTTGATATTAATGGAATTATTTTGCTACTTTGGTTAAAGATTCACATATAAGAGCTTTCTCAAGGAATCTTAGCCATAAGCACTGCCTGGCTTCTATTTATTCTACTCAGATACTACAGAATTTACTCAGTTTATTGAAGAATAAATCCTCCTTTTGGAATCAAATAGTACATTCAGGTAGCCTTTAAATCACTCAGACATTGTATCTGATTGTACTGACAGATAAGAAGTTGCAGTAAGTCATAAGAATTGCCAGATTTCACACCATGGGACTTGCAAAGTGCTCAGCAAAGTAGCTACAGCATGTAACTCCACAGTGATACTGAAATATTCTGTGGTGTTTCAGAAGTCTGAAGAAATCAGTAAACTCTCACACAACACACTACAGAGATGAAACAATTAATCTCCCTGGACACACAAGATTTTATAATCCAGCCACTACAGGCTCCTACCCATTAGCAAAGTCACTAAGAGCATGACACCAAAAAACCAAACCAAACCAAACCAAACACCAGTATGCAGGCTTGCATATATATGCATATGTATGAGTTACTGTCTACTTGCTCAAACAGAGGTAGTCAGAATGTGGACTATTGATCAGTATTGTATATTTACTCCTTTAATTAACATCTTTACCATTAAATCTTTGAGAAAGGGAACTAAAGATGTGATTTTTTTCATTACAATAGTAAAATGATGTATTACATGAACTTAATAGCATTGCTACATATCCAGCTTTAATATGTGTGGTCTTGTGCTCAGTCTGAAATTAGTATTGCCATTATATACATCGAATAGAATGATGCCTATGCACAGCAGAGAAAGCTATGGGGGAGAGAAATGTGCATATATTGGCATCTTGCTATCTCAATTATCAGAGTAGGCATAATTAAACTCATTAATGAAATGAATGTGAAATGTCTAACTTCATCACTTCCATACTGTGGAAAAAGCAGTAACTTGTAGGGTTTTTACTTCCTTACTATAAGCAAGCTCATATCCTTTAAAATGAACTAATGCTCACCTGCATTGGACTGAAATTGATCTGTTGTTTTTCAGAGTGAAAAATTTAATCTTTATATTAAAAAAGATTCAGTATCTTTCCTTACATTGGATAAAATGTCCTGACAACCAGGACTGAAACGGGGGCTTCTGTGCCTGTCAAAGAGCTATCTCTGATACACTGTCCTAGACTCAGTGAAATTTAAATTCCGTTCAAACTGCAGCCAGGCAGCAGAAAAAGTGGAGATCACTCTGCCCGCAAGAGTCAGGCATGGTCTGTGATAAAACACTATGAGACAAATGATACTTTGGCTCTTTCACCAGCTGTGGAAATAGCTGAGCAGGATTCTTGCAGAGCTGCAGCTCTGGACTCAGGCCATGCCACTCTCAGAACCCTTTTTCTGGGTCTGGCTTAAGGGATGTTTCCTCTCAGCTCAAATGTGATGGAAAATCATAAAAAAGGACAGAAAATGCCTGTACTCAAGCATTAGATGAGACTTCATCTATACTCTTTGTTTGCTTAATACTAAGTGTGTTTGGAGTAGTTTTCTAATTTTACCAGTTTGTTGCTAATGCTTGTTAAGTTCAGAAAAAATCAGAGAAACAGACAACACTCTTAGAAAGAACTTCTAGAAACATGTAATTTTAAAGCATACTTCAGTCAAAGGATCATGATCCTGATAGTCTTGTGATTTAGTACTTTGCTGTATCGACTTTATTGCAGTAGCAGTGCAATGATGCTAAAACTACATTGTAAATAAAACATGCCAACTTAGTTGCACAATCCAAATAAATACCTTTAAATAAATAAATAACTCCACCACACAAACATCAGTCAAAAATGCAATTAAGAAGAGCCTCTTGTTCTGTTTTGTAAAAATATGAAATATTTTTACAGGCTGTTTCACATAAAATTCTTTCCTATATTCAGTAATTCCAAGGTCAAAGTAGTGGAACTTCATTTTTCAAAGTCGAAAGGAAGATTTAATAATTATTTGGTATAAAGACAACTCTGTTCTCTATCCTGCATACACTATCAAATTCAGTTCAGCTTGATACATCATGTTTTTCCATTCACGTTTGCATTAAAGCCCTATGAAGTACAATCATTTATTATACATTCTCTTGAATCTTTTTGAAATAGCAAACAAAATGTAAATGCAAAGGGAGAGAAAAGAAAGCCCCAGAAAACTAACTAGAATAACAGTATTCCCTTTCTTTCCCTCCTCATTTTAACCATGAACTGCAGTGAGCATTGAACAGTGGTGGACACTGGAAAATAAAACTGACTTTATGTAACTTTAATGTCCTAGTACAGCAGTGATAAATTCTGAGTGCCACCACAATGTCACCACTATGATAATTACTCAAGCAATAGATATCTCATTAAAGAGAACTAAGTGTCTCAGAAATGGTCTTTGCTAGAAGAGTTAGTTAGAAATATATTTAAGAAAAAGGGCCCATCAGTTCTTCTCAAATTTTTGCTAAGGTCCTACAGTACAACGTGTCTAGGACTAATAGCAAAAGTCACTTAGACCTTCAGTGACCCTTTTCCTTGCCTCATCTCAAATGACCTAATTTTTCACAGAGTATTGGGTGAGGTTATTCACACAACTCTCAAACCACAGACAAAAGAGTAGACCACAGCATCACATGAAGTTTTTGGCCACATACTTATGACCTAGATTCCTTTCTTATCAGCTAGATTCAAAGGAGCAGACATCAGGCAAACTACAGGGAATCATCTCCTCAGTTAACCTTGCTGGCAGAAGATATCACAGTACAAGGACCTGTCACCAAAGTAAAGAAATCTTCATGTGAAAGTGGAAAATGGAATCTTAAGAGCAAATACTAATTTTAATCTTCTAAAATGTTGTAATGTGTGTATTACAACTTAATGTTGTAAATGCTTGAAATATGTAAGTATTTCTTTCTTGTTCGGCCAATTCTCTCATCCTCCTAACAGAAGCTTAGAATGCACAAAACAACAAGCTTCCATTTCTTTTTCTGGTGTCATTTTTGCAGAAAACACCTTATTTGGAAAGTCATGCAGTTCTTACTTTGTAAGTCTAGGAAGAGAAATAAGCAATGTTTTTACAATAAAAGGCCAGTGGGCTTTTTGCAAAGTCACTGAAAATGGTGGTATAAAATGCCCCTACTCATAGCAATTGCAAACTAAACATTTGTTTAGCTTTATATAGTTTCAGCTAAACACCATTTGCTCTAGAGGAAATAGGGTGACTAGGCAGCCTCAGCATCTTGAATGAAACATTAGAAGAGTGTACCTGCATAACAATAAGAAGGTCAAACACCAAGATGAAAGAAGCCAAGAAGGCTCTCGAGACCTCGTCACTTGGCAGAAATCCACGATTCAGCTTGTCCCAGCTGATCCAGTCAGTGGTGATGACAAGCACAACTACGGAGGTCAGAGTAAACAGAACCGTCCTGCAAGGGGAAAAAAAATGTTCAGAGAGAATAAGATAGTAATGAAGATGCATCATTCTATTTTATCTGTTTTCTAATGGTCAACTAGTGCTTTATCAGTACTTTTCCACTGATGAAAAGAGCTTGAAAAAAATTAAGTGTACAAACAATTGTGTAATTCAAAATAGGAAAGAAGTCAGCTATATCCTTAGTAAAAAGAAATAGAGTAGCTAGTACTATGCACGTTGCAAAATTAAACTGGACTGTATCAGTCAAAGGTACAAACCAATTAAATAAAATAAGAAAAAAGTAAACTATAAAAATGCACCAAGGACAGTATGATCTAGGCCAAATTCAAATTAACAATTTGAGGGAACATTTTCTAAGGCATCAAAGACATTAGAACCTTTGAAAAATCTTTTCTCAGCTCTAGGAGCTATAGGACACTGTGAAGTCTAATTTGTATATAGAAACACATATGTATGAAAAGAAAATGTTCATTGCAGTAAATTAATCTTTAGTAAATTCTGAGGATTGTAGAAAGATTTGTCTTTGTGTCTCCTAAGATGTCCTTTGCACAAATTTTCAATGCATCTTATGGCATTTCTGAGAAGTCAGTAAAGACTGAATTACAAATATAATAAAGCCTCCATAGGAATACTATGAGAATTCCAAAAGATGCATTTGGCTAATTCATACAATTTTGCAATATGGCATATAAGAAAATATGTTTCTAAGCTATCCCTTAAAACAGCTCTACATCATTTCCAGCAGTACATCGGTGATGTCTTTCAGAGTTGGGAAAGACAACTGGTTGAAATGCTGGTACCATGGAAGCAGGCAAATTTAGCTGGTAGAAGCAAGGTTTCTCCCAGTAGCCCCAGTGGTCAGTAAATCTGTGCTATAATAGGGGCATATAAACATTTGAATGCACACACGCAGATAAATAATTGTGGCAGGGTGGATTTGTGGTTTGGTTTATTTTTTCTACAGCAGTAAAGTATCATTTTCTTCAGCCTCCAAGGGCTGTAAAACAATGTGAAGAACATTTCCCATGACACTTCCAAACACGACAAATACTCATCAGAGTAAAAGAAAAATCTGTGCAGCAGTAGTCACAGACTACCAGCCTGTAAGGATTTCTTGTTATATATCAGCATTGCCTGTGTCTGTGTAGGAAGAGAAAACAAATAGGCACTTAAGCAGTAACATACACATTTTGACGCCTAAACATCATTCTTCAGTGGCACGATGGGCTGCGCTTCTTCACAATATAATGAGACACAAAATGACTTAACTGATATGGCCTTTACTTTTGAACATATATTTTTATTCTTAATAAATAAATCTAGTTATATTCAACACTGTGATTGGTACCATAATGGTATCCCCTGAGTGAATTACCAGCATCTGGGCCAGAAAGAAATAAACAAGACATATTAGACTTAATTAGACCTAAGCAATATTCAAGCCTGCTTATTCCCAAAACATTTGATTAGCTACCATCTCACCTGCCAGTAACTGAACCCAATGGACTTTTTGGCAGACTCTACTTTGGCCCATACCCAGAATAGCATATTTCAGAAAGGCAATTCAATATGGTGCTGCTTTCAATATGGTCTCTGAAGACTCACAAAGGTGGTTTTTCCCACCTATTTCACCTTTACACCTGAAATTCGCATGGAGGTAAATGTTCTCACTTTAGTTGAGAAGTTCTCCAGACAGAACATAGTCCTCATTGCTTGCCTGCTTGTGCAGCCTGCAATGGCTGCTGGGTGCACTAATTTTCCTTATCCTCTTGCTACGGAACCCACATCTTGTGCTGCATGGACAGTTTAGAAATGTAATTCAAGTTTGCATAGTTTGCTCTGGGACCCATATACCCAGAAGTTAAGTTCAACACTATTCTGCTTCAGTACTCTTGAATTATGCATTTGCATTTTGGAGCAAGAGTTCAAAGCATGGAAGGTCAGACTTTGGCATGTATGCAAGCAGAGGCAGACATATTTTTATGCATGCTTCATCGGCACTCATACAAAGACCGATGTGTGTGCTCAAACCTTGATTTCCTTAAGGAAATGCACATGCACTTAAACTGCTTTGTTACTCATTCTGAAATGTCAAATAGGGAGGGAAGGGAGCAGAAAATGTGCCACTAATAGTATAAGAAAATGTGAAACCATTAAAAGGGTTAGAAATGGACTTTTGAAATGGTTGCTTAAAGAGCGTAATTAACACTTGGTAGTATTTTTGACCTGTAATACTGGAACACGGTAAGATATTTAAAACACGTGATTTGAGTTATTATAAACTAAGTTTGTCTGGTTTTACTTGTGCAGGTACAACATTTCCCCAGTGTCCTGGGGATTAAGAGAAGAAACTGAGGATTTTATTTAACTTGAGTAACTTGCATCACATGAACCAATGTGAGCTAACCTGCAATATTTAGGCCAGTGTAGTTTGTTCTTTATTCCACAATGCCCTTTACTGAGAAAAGTTATGCCATCAAGCCATTCACAGCACTCCTGGCAGGACCTCTCCATCTTCTGCCTGCAGAAGGGCTATGAGTAGAAAGGCAAGAGAGGACTGATTCTTCTCTGAGCCAGACATTAAGAAATGCAACTTCTTTCTCTACTTCACAGAGAAAATACATTTTTATACATATTTCACTTCTAATTCTAGCTTGTTGTATTGTATGATTATGTGCCCTGGGCACCTATTCAGCTACAATAACACACATTTTAAAATGTAGTTGATACTCTTCAAGATTCAAGGTTGCTATGAGGAATAAAAATAATGTCTGCAGGAAAAAAAAAAAACCTGCTGTCCAGACCAAATGCAGACTGAGAAATTAAAATTATCAGATAGGTCCAGAAAAGTCAGTACTGTGCATATCACTGCTACTGATGTTCTAAAATTCTCAGTTCTACACTGAACTAAGGGAAAGCTTGAAGAGAGGAACTTTTCACTGCCAGGAACTTCTCAAGAAGCAGGTAATTTTTTAGACTGTATCTCTATAATCTTTGATATCCAGGACTGAGTTTGGTCTTGACTTTGTCAAACCAAGTCACTCATGCCAAACTGAAATCACACTGCTGGCCCTCATTTGCCAGCAAAGCATTAATCTTGTCCTCACACATTTAGCAAGGGCAAACCCAAATGTCTGGTTTCTGCACCGTCTCACAACAGCACTTTCTTGGTCCATAAACTTTGACAAGCTGAATGACCACTTAGTCTTTATCACTCAGCATACTGTATACGACAAGATGTCATGCACAACATGGGCCAGAAGCTTGAGCAGCTTTTTGCCACTGTCAGTGGATGCAGACAGGATCATTAGCCTCAACCCTTGAGCCTTTGTCATGCAGAGTTGACACAAGAGGAAAAAATCCATGATGTCTCATCTTCTACACTACTACAGTCAGTAGTAAGCAGAGACAATAGCCCACCTTCAACAAACTGTGCCAAGTACTTGCCATTAATTTCCCTACAATGCCTCCACATTGCTGTTCTAGTGTTGAAGAACATAGACATCATCCTCCAAAGTCTGGACAACCCAGCATTATACAAGTTGTTTAGAAAGCACATAGCAGTGGGGAAATTTGGAGCTGGTGTACTATGTCACCAGTCACACTTCCCCTCTGCAGCTTTGCTCTGTGTCATCCCTTCAACTTTGCAAAAGTCTGAGATGATGGTCACATAGGAATCTCCTGTTTCCTCGCTGGAGGCCATAGTTATGGGAATAGAAGAAGGTTGTCACTGCAGGGTAAGGCAGACCCTGTTGGATAAAAGGTTTACATGAAATGTTTAGAAAACATAGCATCTTTGATTCAGGGAAGTCCAGTACACAGACACTGATCTGCACTGTAGGCAGTGCTGCATATTCCCTGCTGTCTCTGGGGAATACAGTCCATATTTTATTTTTTATATGTCCATAAATTTCACAGTATGCTCATGGAGCTTCCATCTGGCTGCTTTGCTATGAGATCACAGACTTAATGTGTACATGTAGATACAAGCTTCCAAAACTCTATGCACATTAAAAATCTTTTCATGGAAACCTCTGAAAAATTTCTCTGCTGGTGTCCCAGTGCCCAGGAGAACTTCATTCCATGCTCTGGCACAGCCATGGCCAAAGGATGAACAAGAACTGAGAAAACTTAAATCAGAAACACAGGTACGTTAAATAAACAAGACACAGTTACAAAGCGTAATGAAAAAATGGCCTGGACACAAGCACCATGGACATAAAGCCAATATAACATGAGAGCAAGGAAAAATAACAGAAGCAAAATAGGGCCATTTGAGGCAGGGAATGTCACAGTTGACACTGTGCAGCTTAGTGTGCAGACTTGCCTGCCATAAGGGGGTCTGCAGTCTGTCTGCTCAAAGGGAAAGCCCACCACTGCCATCTGAAACGTGACTAGTGCTATTCCAAGACTGTTCAGTCCTTGCCTTGAGAAAGAACTGTGTGCCAGTGCAGCAGATGAACTTCTCTGAAACATAGAGTTGGGGTCTGAAGGAAAGGCTGAGACAAAGCCAGGAAGGGAGAGGAAGGGAACATCCATGTTTTGCATTCTACTACAACTGATATCAACTGTTGATGATAATACTTTCTGGCTTTATTTCAAGGTGAGTGAGGGTCACATTATTTAGTCTTGTTTTAATTCCAAAGTAATATAACTGCTACCGATGCTCCTTATAAAAGGTTTTCCTGATTATATCTGCAAACTGCCCATACAAGTGCACATATTCTCATCACTCAGTAATATTATGGGCCATGAGAAAGGCAGTTAAAACTGGAAGGCTGGCTTGTCCATGACACCTCATTAAATCAGTATGCAAAGAATGAGGTTACTGATGTTCTCAGAAGTCTTGGTTGAGAGAAGGGACAACATATTGCAGTCGTCTGAGGTCCTGGCTGCTTGCAGACACCCTCTTCTGCTCTTTTGCGTGTCCTATCTCCCACATCATGATTTCCCTCAGCAGAGGCCATGAGACCCTGACTCATCCTCTTGCAGTAGTACCACAAAACCATTCAGATTCCATCCAGACCTATGCAGAAGTACCTTTGGCTGGATCCAGCCACATGTTAGGGAAACAGTCTGTGTTATTTCTATGTACTGAGTTGAAAACTGAACAAAACTGACTTTGTCCCTGAAAAGTAAAGACAAGCTAAGAAATGCACCCAAGTTCACAAAACAGGTAATGTTGGAAAAAAGAATTGTTTCCTATCTGAGTCTTCTGATTCTTCCTGTCTAAATCAGCAGGACAAAGTGTACCAAAATCAAATTCTGGTCTATGATGTACCTCATTTCTCACACCTTCACACAGAGAAAGTGGTTTTACACCGCTCAAATATCAAATACAATTCTTTGCACAACCATACATAAGAGGAAGATAACACTATCTCCAACTTACCAGCAGCTTTGAGCTGCTCATTGTTGCAGCTATTTAGAATTTTCTTGAATTCATGACCCTTCGCCAAATCTTTTATGAAGCTACAGCTTTGATGATCAGATAAGATCGACTGAAGAGATGAAAGACAAACTTTGGCTATTTTCTTCATCTTCATTTTGTCTTTTCCAAGAGGCAAAAAACAGTATGTTGCCCTTTGACTACAACTTTAAAAAAAAAAAAAATCCCTACGTGCTCTTATTCAAAAGTAGCTCTTAGATTTGTATGAAATAGCACTTTGAGAACTTTTCATCACACTTTCACACATAATTGCCACTAAGCCAGTTTATTTAAAATTGTTAAACATTGCTAATAAGCATTACCGGTATTGCTTAATACTAACTTCATTTGGGACAGAAGAGAACATTAATAAAGAAACAAGATCATAAATTCTGTATTCCTATTGTTGTTCGTTAAGGAAATAAGCAGATATGTTTAATAAAATAGATATGTAAACTTACTAAATAAAGAAAATTAGCAGTATATAGTCTAGGTATATTTAAACTCTAAATAAAACCACCTAGCAGTTAATCACAATTCATTAAAACTTTCAGTTTCAGATGGTGCTGTAGGAAACAGAAATGCAATTCTAATTCAACTTCCACTAGACCAGGTTGATCAAGGTCCTGTTCAACCTGACCTTGAACACTATATTCAAGGGAGAGGGCAGCCACCACTTCTCTGTGCAAACTGTTCCAGTGCCTCGCCACCTTCATAGTGAAGAATTTTTAAATTTTATCTAATCTAAATCTACTCTCTTTCAGTTTAAAGCCATTACCCCTTGTGCTATCACTATGTTCCCTTGTAAAAAGTCTCTCTCCAACCTTCTTGTAGGCTCCCTTTAGATACTGGAAGGCCACTGTAAGGTCTCCCTTCTAGATGGAGATGGTACAGACTCCCAGGCAAGATCTGCACCTTTACTCTTAGATGAGTGCCCACCATCGTGCCTTGAGGGTCAGGTAGGATGGATGTCCTTGAGCTGTGCAGATGGTCACAGAAGAGTTGCTTGCTTACTGGGTTATAGGGACTTCAAGCCTCTCCATTCAGCCAGTGGAATGTCCCTCCTCTGAATAGGTGGCCCTCCCATCTGAACTGCCATGGGAACTGCTGTGCCACACATGGGCTGACACACCATGGCCTGTTTGCCCATCCTGGTTGCTGGCACTACCCACGGCTGCCCTTTGGTGGACTGGGGGGTGGCTGCTGTTACTCCTGTCCTTGCCCACACTCAGCTGCAGAACACATCTGGACCAGGGCCGATCACCTTGGCAATCAGTTGCAGTGGTTTATAATGTCAATTTGTCACTAATCTGCTAAAATATTTAAAAATACACTGTGAAAATAAGTACAAAATGAGAGAACAAATTTTACTGTTCTTGATATTTAAAAATACTTTCCAGTCCTCAGGAAAGAAAGATCATCCATCAAGTTAAATACTCTCCTTGATTTTTAATCCCAGAATCAGCACTGGCCAAACATATCATCCCACAGTGTACAATAACTATAAAGAACAATGCTACTGCAGATGTTCACAGGCAAATGCCAACATTTTTATTTCACTTGTTTTAATTAAGAAGGGTTCTGTGATTAAATCTGTCAAAAATAGCAACTCTAAAGCCATTTAAAATAAAATATTTATTCTGCCTGTTGCTTAGTGTCAGCATCACTTCTGCAACTAAGCAAGTCTAAGGGACAGATGATCTGCTGGTGAAAAACATCTGGTTTCTCTGGAGCAGCATGGATTCAAGCCTCCAGCTGGCCACTGCTCTTCTGCCCCAGCAGGACAGTGCTCTGCAAGGAGAGAGACCAGGACTCGAGAGCTCTGCCTTTCTCAGCAGCAACTGCAGTGCAACAGTAGTCAGTACAGTAGTGTAGTGCTGCCAGGTGACACAGTTTGTGCTGAGAACCTGTATTCACAGTGTTTGCATCTTGTGGGCTGAACTGAGCACCCATCCAGCACTGTGGCTCACTAAATGAGATCCCAGAGAGCAGCTTCCACTTCATTTGAACCCAGAAGAGGTCCCATTCATACACCCCAAGATCAATCCATGCCATGAACAAAAGAGCAGGTGGACAGATGATTGGGACATCCACTTCAGAAGTCTTCTACTGAAGTGAACTTCTAATACAGACACACACTAGAAGGAGTCACATGCAATAAACATATAGGAATATTTGGAAAATTAATTACATTGGATCCCTTTTGTTAATATACTGTGCTTGTTCCCCTGATGGTGACAAACATGCAGGAGAGATATACAATAATACTACTGACAGATTTCAGAGTGCCACAGACCCCATGGCATGCTCTGCAGGCATAAGTAAGTACTAGAAAGTGTATTAATGTAGGTTACCATCAAAAGGACTTCAATTATCTGAAATGTAATAGCAATTAGAAGAAAATGGTTTTTTTAATTGAAACTTTGATTTGCATTATCTTCTTAAAAATCTTGCCATCATACAATACAATACAATAGTATTTCTGACCCATATCCTACAATAGGAAGTGGTGGATAAGTAATTTGGTGTTTGCTAGGAACTGCCAGTTCTGAAACATCTGTTCTCAAGTTGCAAGTTCTGAAATACTCTGTTACAAATAACAAACAGCAAAAGGAACACTGTGTTGGAAATGGCTCATAAATGCTTATCAAGAGCAGACACGATGCATACTGAGAACCTTGCATTCTCAGGTCTTCTACTTTACACTTGTCATAGTTTTGCCTGGTGACCTGAAGAAAGTGGACACTGCAGAGTATAAAGGATGTTCTGAGTTTAGTAAAACTAGAATTGTTTATTCTGCATTTTTATACATTTGTTTTACTTAGAAAAATAAATTAAAAAAAAATATTTTTGGTGAATGTAAACAACACTAGTTTATTTTTTCCAGATATATGAGTTTTTCAAAGAAAGGCTATTACCTCTCTCACTAACCTTGCTTTACTTCTAACCTTCGACTGTAACAGTTTCAATCTTATCAGAGTGTATCAATGTGATTCCAGAGCTGTTTGGGATTTTTGCACAAAGATTTGTATAAAGTCTGAAATTACTTTTATGTTAATGCACAGAGGAAACATTTTACTACATTTCATGTAATAAAATGAATAAGATTAGGTAATGTAGTCACATGGTGAAATATTAGAATTCTAGAGAGCATCATTTTTTTATTATAGGTAGAAGCATCTTTGAGTTTCCTTTTGCCACACCATTAATTTACTAAAATGAAAGCGTTATCTGTTTCAAACAGCAGCTCATTTAAATTAAACTCATCAGCCATAAGCTTTAAGTTTCAAATACCATTTCCTATCTGTGACACAGAAAAGGAAAAACAGTTTAAGAAGGGTCGTGGTCTTGCTTCTAAAAAACATTTTCAATCAACATCTATCATACACAAGGCAGTAGAGGACTCACATGAATTACATCCAAGGAACTCTACTCCATGTTCAGTTTCCAAAGTTAGAAGTTAATTGCCTAACTCCAATAAAAGCATTGGGGAAAAAAACCCAAACAGAATCCTATATAAGGTAAAGGGAAACCACTCTTCTGTTTTACTTTCAGACAGATACATCACGTTCTGTCAACAGAATTGGGAGTGGAAGACAGCTGGCTCAAGAAACAACAGACATAAGATTCTCAAAAATTTTTTTCAGAGCATCAAATGTGCCTTAGCACAGACACGCCTAGACATTTTTCAGTGAAAATGGTTTACATTCAGATAAAGGCAGTTCATCAATACATGGAACGGACCTGTGAAAGGGCTGATTTCTGTTATGTGAGGGAAACTGTCAGAACTGAGCATGACTCCTGCACCTCACTGCAGTCAAGGAGCCAGGAGTTTAGGTCAGCATCTCAGCTGCATGAGGCAAACAGACCAGGGGCCAATACCTGCTCTGTGTGATTCAGACCAGGTATTTGAATATCAGTCTTAAAAGAGACTAGCTGAATGCCATAATAATTAGGCATTGGATTGCTACACAGTAGTCTTTGTTCAGACTCTCTAATTGGGGATGCTCTGCTTCATATAAACAAGGCAACAACTTTACAACAGATTCCCCTCACCCAGCTAGGTGTATTAATAGCTAGTTATTAAGTCTTCTATGTTATTCTCAATTGCTAGTAAGAGTGAGGTGAAGACTTGCTGTTCACCATAGTGGAAGACATTGGATCATATGCCAAAACATATGTAACAGGGACTTTGTCTTTCCATGTTTCCAGCATCTCCAGTAACTGTAACAGAAACTGGTTATGAGAATAAAAACTTTCTTGCCCTCCTTTTCTCAGTTATCATGAAGTGCTCTGTAAAGTCTTAAATTCATTACCACATAGAATGAAAAAAAGCTTTTGAAATGGAAAAAAATATATCTTTACATTTAGAGGCAACTCCCATTTCAGAAGTATTTAGATGGTAATTGAAATGCTACTCTAAGAGCCTAAAACTAGGCTCTTCAGATCTGTAGCAGGAGCTAGGGGTATCTCCCAACGCCTCCTTGATTTCCTCGAATTGAAACATGTTATTAAATTCTAGTTTCAGAAACAAGAAACAGCATAGGTTTAGATTCAATACCACATTTTCAAGGCTGATCATTTTATGATCTGTGTTATTTGGATTTCTAGATGGTTGATTTAAGACAAATATTTTCGTAAGACACAGTTAACATCTAAGTCAGAAAGGTGGTAAAAGTCCATGAATTAAACCAATTATTTCATTAATAAACAGCATAATTTATTATTTTCTAATTATTTAAATATCTTTGTTTGTATTCATTATGTTTTTCATAATTAATGAAACTTTAGTCCTGATCAGTTTTACTATATAGACAACACTCAGAATGTTTTCTTCAGGATATTATATACTCATATTACTTTTATGCATTTAAATTATTCATTTTTTTCCCCTAATCACATATGAAGTCGGATACATTTTGGCTAGAGCAAAGTGAACACAGTATTTTTACATATGGTTTAGTTCAGTACAATGAAAAAAAATATAAGGAATTCAGATTCAGTCATAAAATTAACCACAGATTTTTTTCATTGTAGATATCTTTATGTGAGCTGCCATATCTAATATCTAACTACAGTTGACAGAGATGTAGTGTGAGATTTGGTTGCCTAAACATATGTGTTTAGTATGATTCTGGGCACTGTGTAGTACCTTGGTTGGCTTCCAGACCCTGAAAAGAGAAGTCCTCCTATGAATACTATGTCATCTACCAGATCTGTGCACTTTTTCACTAGCCTGAAGCACTTTAAATGCCTATGTTTAGGCACCTGAATCCCACCTTTATTCAGTTGCTGGACTCTGGAAAATTATGCAGGTGACTAAATACAAGTTTCTATTTGAGACAAAGCATCATCTGCACTGGTCAGAGTTCCATCAACTGTAGTAGTGGCTGTAATGTTGATATCACATGATGTAAATACCACACACATGAATCCAGAGGATAACCTCAAAACTGAAGTCAGTTTTCAGTGTTTTAGTTCCTTTCAAGAAAATAATGAAAATTAAAAAAATTAAATATTTAGGAGCCATCAAAACTCATTTTTGAAAAAAATAATGGAAAAATTCTATTTAGAAATTGTCAAATGAAAAATGCCACTTAAAAGTTGGGGTTTATTTGCTTTTAAAAATAAGTTTTAGGAAAATGAAATAATGTTGCAGAGTCCTAAAATTAACCTTTCAAGTTTTTGGAAAAAAAGAACAAGAACAAAATCCATAAAATTTCCCACTGTCTTTGTGATCGTGGGCTACAAAGCATTAAGGATAAAAACAGATTCTGATTTTATCTATGTAGAACATGTGGAACATGCCTTCCTTGCCCAGATGCTGTCATGTTGCTGCTCTCAAACACGGCTTGTGGTAAGAGTAGGTGGGAGGGCTGTACGGTATATACTTACATTCTTATGGCTTCTCAGAGAACATATTACACCAACAACCAAATTTAAGAAATAAAGTCTAAATTTAGAATAAGGTAATCGTAAATAGTTTAATTGCTTTCTATGTTCTGGATGAGATCATCTGTGTGTTTTAGCTATAGCCTGATGGAATAAGAAATTTCTCATTATTTAGGTTTCATACACCATGATGTTTATGTGATATTACTTCTCATTCATCAAGATGTTGTACATCTAACAATTACTTTTGCACAAACCCTATCAAAGTAAAATATAATTACAACTGTTTTGAACTGCTCTTTGGTTTTTGTGCGTTTTTTTTTGTTTTTTTGGTTTTTTTTCCAAAGCATTTTGAATAAATGCAGGCTCTTTCATCTAACAAGTTGATTATATTTTTTGACTAAATGTATTTCCAAAACAACTCCAACATGAAAAAAAATTTTAAAAAATCTACAAGCTTTAATCTTGCCATCTGAGCAATGCAATTTAATGTCAAAAATCTTCTAAAGAATATCAGTCTGAAATTAGTAAGAAAAGGGCATTAGGGCACAGCAAGCTGAGCATGAGCTAGGGAGGAGCACTGGAAGCAAAGAGGTGCCAACAGTGTCTGGGGATGTACTAATGGAAGCACAGCCAATAGACCAAGGGAAATTATTATTTACCTGTACTCTGCACTTGTTAGAAGATATCCAGATTATGACATTCAGGTTTTGCCCCCCCCCAGTACCTAAAAAGCACTAATAAACTGAAGTGGAGGTCTCCATGCTGGTTGGAGGGTGAAACACTTGTCCTGTAAAGAGTGGCCAAGGGACGCTGGCAAGTTCAGCATGGAGAAAGGATGGCCTTGGGAGCACCTAACAGCTGCCCCCCAGTACCTCTGAGGAGGTTAGCAAGGAGATGGAGCCAACCTCTTCACAGCAATGAATGACAGGTGGACCAGACACAACCCCTATGTTAAAGCAAGAGAGATTCAGAATGGACATAAGGAAAAACTATTTCTGATGAGTTCCATGAGGCAGAGGAAGAGGCTGCCAAGAGAGGCTATGAAGCATCCATCCCTACAGGTTTTTGAGACCCAACTTGATAAAGCTCTGAGCAACCTAATTTTAGCTCAGAGCTGATCCTGCTTTGAGTAGGAGAATAGAGACCTCCTGAGGTCCTTAATTCCAACCTGTGATCCTATGCTTCTATATTTTCCCTCCAATAAAAGAATCCTAGTAGCCAAGTGTGTAAGCTACACATCATTAACATTCATGAAGGAAACATGATTTTATCCAACAATCAATCCTATCTGTCTACAGAAGAAAATGCGAATAACAGTGGCACTAGCCTCAAAGCAAAAAAGGTATTTGAATTCCTCCTGAAAAAAATCTATGCAATAAAAACAGGATATTTTGTGTGCATAGGACTTCCGAACTTCAGCTGACATTGTTGCTGTAATGAAATCTTTACAAATGCAAGCATTTCACATTTACAGTACCTGCAAGGTATAATACTTTGTGCAGAAGGTTCAAGAATTGCTACCAACTCAAAAGTCACCCAGGAAATGCCTGTTAATATGCCTGTTCTTCCACAGGTTAATCCAGTTCCAGTATAAGGCTGACAAACGTCTTCTTGGAAGACAAAAATCACAGCTGAATTACTGTGAATTTGATGTCCTGAAAAGTTAACCTTCCTAAGAATAGAAGAGGGTTAAAAAGAAGAATAAGCAAAAAGAAGCTAATAAAGAGACTCACCAGAATACACGCTGAAGGCCAGTGCTAGTCTGATAATTACATGCTCAATTCTTTGACATTATGGATATTGTCACTTTTGCAGTGATAGATGAATGTGAGGAACTCCTGAGAAACAAGGAGCATGAGAAACTTGAGAATTTTTATGGCTGAATTCACTAAGATGCCCAGATAGGAAAGCTAAGGCCTCCTTAGAACTTAACCTTGCAAGTCAGGTTAAGGACAATAGAAAGGGCTTTTTCAAATACATAGCTAGCAAAACTAACACTAGAGGCAACATTGGCCCACTAAGGAATGAGCTGGGAGCCCTGGTGACAGAGGATATAAAGAAGGCAGAGGTGCTGAACGCCTTCTTTGCCTCTGTCTTTACTCCTGCAGGGTTTCCGCATGAGCCCCAGATTCATTTAGCCCCAGAAGTAGTCGAGATAGATGAGGAGTTTGACATAGTAGATGAGGATTGGGTTAGGGATCAGCTGAGTAATCTGGACATCCATAAGTCGATGGGTCCAGATGGAATGCATCCAAGGGTGTTGAGGGAGCTGGCGGAGGTCATTGCTAGGCCACTCTCCATCATCTTCAGTAAGTC
>VWZY01006127.1:245220-390650 GCA_013399075.1 Chloroceryle aenea | reverse complement strand
AAAAAAAACCCCAAAAAACAAAAAAAAAAAAAAAAAAAAAAAAAAAAAAAAAAAAAAGCAAACAGGAAAAAGTGATGACCAATGCAATTGCTCACCACCTGCTGACCAATGCACAGCGCTGCATCCCTGAGCAGCAATCTGCCCCCCTAGTTTATATACTGAGCATGACATTCTATGCTATGGAATATCCCTTTGGCGAGTTCAAGTCACCTGTCCTGGCTGTGCTTTCTCCCAGTTTCTTGTGCATCTCCTCACTGGCAGAACCCAGGAAACTGAAAAACCCTTGACTTAACTTGATAACACTACTTAGCAACAACTAAAGTATCAGTGTGTTATCAACATTATTCTCACAGTAAAACCAAAACACAGCACTAGGAAGTCACCTACTGTGAAGAAGATTAACTCTATCGCTGCCAAAACCAGAACAAAGATTAAGCAGCAGTACATAGAAAGGCTGTGAATAAATTAAACCAAAAATAGAAGTCTTAGGCTGATGTGTTTGAACTTCACTGAAAATACTCTTCATACATATTTAATTGCTCCATTGAGACTGTGACTGTTCTGGAGATGTTCCAGGCATTATTTCCATTCCATTAGTACGCTTGCAGTATGTGTACTCCTTAACCCAAAATGATTGATTCCATAAATGTCTTCCTACTTACTGACCTGAACACTAATTGAGGTTGTGTATAGATTAAAAGAGAGTGTATGCTTCTTGAAACCAGCCAAAATATATTGTAGGCACTAAAATATCTTGTGGCACAAGAGGTAAGTGGTACTTCCAATTGAAGACACCCAAATACTGCTTTACAGAAACATTTCAGGTAGGAAGAGCTGGAAATTATACAATGGGTTGAAAAACTCCACTAAACAGCACTTTAAACAGAAGTTCAGCTCTAAGTACAAAGCCCTACCTTCCTGAAATATAACGCAATCTTTCTTTGAAATATTATTATCATATATGAGATGCTTTTATCTGTGCTTGCATCTTGTAAATTAATTTGCTTTGGGAGATAGTATACATTTTCTACATTCCATAAAAATAAAACTGAAGAAGTTCACATAATTTTATCAATTCAGCTTCACACAAAGGGAAAAGCTAAATGTTCATAAGGTCTTATTCAAACCAAGATAATGTTGTAAAGTAAATTATTCTACTATGAAGCAAAACCTTTCTTATTCAAGTTATTAAAGGTAAGTACAATTAAATTATGGCAGCTCAGATCTTAAGAAAGCCACCATGATGAAACAGTCCCAGAGGTCTCCATAAGCACTGCCTGGCTTCTAGATTAACTTGGAAACTACAGACACTCTTAAATCCCTAGTACTGAAAACATTAGAACTAAAATCAGTTGTATCACAGTTTGAATGAAAAATGATAATACACTTAGAGGTATATTTATGCAGCTTGGTCAAGCTTCTATCAGACATCGAAAGAATCCTTGGGAAACACTAAAATTCATATTATACTTTATTTATAAAGTTTAGAAACACGAGTACATTTGACTTCATGCGACAGAATACTGCAGAGAAGCTTACACAAGACATCTGGGCCTGCCTTTAAGGGAAGTTTCAACCTGAGAAGTAAAGCACTAAAAATGATATTGCCATTTCACGTGCCATCTTCCTCCAGATTCTCTGTATGGAATTTATGCAGCATAAAGATGACTGTTTCCTAACTAAATTCCAACTCCTTCAACTCAGTATATCACCTAAAAGTCATATGAGATATTTCCAGCTTGTTTACTGTCATCAAAAACATGCCTCACTTTATTTCCTTGCCCAAGCATTACATTTCCTGCTCTATGCCAATGGGCCTTGAGTATTCAATGAATGAGGTCAGGTCAAAGCGTGCAAGTAACTGGAAGCTGAGTGTGTGTCAAGGACCATATTTTTATTGAAACACTACTTTAGTGAGCAGAAAATATTCAATTGTAGTTGAGAGATTTAGCACATCTCTGTGGCATGTTTCTTTTTAAAGCTTCCAAAAATACAGGCCTTTCTCAAAGCTGAATAAATTTTTTTTCCCAGCTGTTGTCACTGTCTTTGCCTTACTGCTTCAGTCATCACAGGCAAGAAGGGCTGGCGTCCTTTCCACTGAAGTCCATAAAGTTTTCCTCTTTGTACGACAAGCAGCACATTGCTCACCAATGTACCACCACAATGAGTAAGACAAAACTAACACCAAACTGCAGTCAAGGTAGTTTTTCTTCAAGGAAATCATACTAATTTCAGTAGGTAAAGAATCTGAAAAGAGGGAAAATATTTAGTACTCTATTTATAGTACCTTTGTTTACACAGTTTACTGAAGCTCTTGACTTTGATTTGTCACTATGACAAATTAATTAAGTTCATCGGAATAATGCCAGACAAAGTACTTCAAATACACATGGTCTGAAATACAAATGGAATCTGGTATTGTAAGGATTTAACTGCTAACATGATTCTTTTTTGTTGTTAAAAAAAAAAAATCCAGAAAAGATGATAAACATACATTATGAAACCAAGATCCCTGTAGGGCATCTTTTGTAACAACCTTTTCTTGTGTTTTTATTGTCAGCTTTATAGTTTCATATGCTTTAGATTGCTTTTTCTACTGTCACAATTACAGACATGCAATTATTTGAAATAAAAATATTCTCAGTATCCACCCCCCCCCAATATTTTAAAGTTGAATGTCTTGATTAAGATAGATGTCAGCAAATTCTTTTAATTTTACAATCCTAATTATTTTTTTTAAGTGGAAAAGCAAGTAAGAAACAAATGAAATGCTTCTTTCATCTAAATGGAGGTTTTATGCAAGGACTAATTAATCATCTGTACACTCATTTTTATAGTTGTGTTAAGCACATCCTGAAACATTAATTTTAATTAAGTTTTCATTTTTATTGAAATGGCCCTATTCTGATAGTGGCCACACGGTATAAGAAGCTGAAGGGGACAGAATAGGATAGGGATGAAGACTGGCAGCATTTAAATAATTTCCTGCTCTGCCTTTAAATCCAGTCCTTGCAAAAGACAAGACTCTCATCATTTTTCTGTTAGACCTAAATAACTGAATTTGGATGTAACAAGATGTTTTTCCCCCCTTCTTTTAAAGTATCACCAGATTGAAAGTAACTCTAGTTACTAGCCCTATGTTACTAGTGCTGTGTTCGTACTGTAGTCCTGTGCAGCACTTTGGATCTCAAGCTGTGATTTCACTGGAACCACTGTTACTCTGTTGCTGTTTGTCTGCCTTTTCCCACCATCAGAAGAGGTTGATGCGGTGGTAAGTTTTGCTAAATTCCATTTGCAAAATTCTGTTGATGTCCAAGACACGGCAGATGTCATGTCATCAAGGACTATCAGGAAATCAAGAGGAATACAACTTTTTTTAATCAGACGCTCAATGGATGACAAATGCTATATCCTCCTGAAACCAGTGGAAGACTAATAATCTCATCCAAAGTGTCCCCAGGGAGAGTGTTCTCGGTCCCCACTATTAAACAATTCTGTTCACATTGGTGGAGGAGTTTAATTAGTGATTCCAGTTAAAGATTAAATCCACAGGCCCTAAAACCAGATAGTTTCCAAATTGTTTTTCACTGGGCACAACTCAGTTTCAGAAAGGCTTCTTCATGTGGATCTGAAAGCCAAAGAACAATTTATAGGATTAACATTTTTGCAGTCTTTGCTATGATAAAAACAGTTTGTAGCTTTGTGTATTCCTATTAGCCTTCCATTCCAGAACATGTAAATACTCAACATTTACGGGAAATATGGGAATATGAGAAAGATGATGAGTCAGGAGTTCAGCTAAATACATCAGCAAATTCTAAGGCACCAATTTAAACATGCCGTTATGGAGAAATACATTTAAAAATAGTACTCCAGCATTCCAGGAAGGAAAATAATTCCATTGCTTTAATCATCACATTTATTTTATAAAACTGAATTGATTTTTGGAATCCAGCCATGACAAAGTCTATGAACTCTTGATGTGAGCATGAGCCACTGAAGCACTCATTTTCTGATCTCCACTGAACTCTGTGGGCTTTCATAGTGCTCATCTTGCACAAAACCACTGGCTGAGGCGGCATCTTCTCCATGAAGCATGTCTTTGCGTGATGGATTCTTTAAAGCTTCCCCAAAGAGATCTTAGTTCAAGTTGAACTGACCACATTTTGGGTTATGATTTTTGCCAGGCCTTTGCACACTGAAGCATAGATGCAAGACAGTGAATGCCTACCATGATAATCTGAAATGTATCCTTCTGCGGTATGAATAACAGTCCACAGTGTGCATGCTGATCTAATTGCAATACTTGGAATTTCTGTCGTGGGGTGGCTGTCACAATTACCTGATTATATATTGTTACAATTTAACTTTCAGCATTTTTTCTGCCTACATGATGGCATAATGTCTATCTTCCGACAACTATACACATCCTACTTTTAAAGTGGACCTAGAATGAGGTGTAGGCTAGCTGTAAATGCTAAAGATAGAAAAAGATGGGTTTGCCAATAACAAATGGATTTATACTGTGAAAGAGGAAGGAAGGGACAACACTTAAGCACAGAGAGGGCACTGACAGAGCACGCAACCGTATCAGTGTTCTCCAGGAAAATCTTTCATGGGGCCTGAGAGGAGACAAAGGTGTCCCCGCTCAGCAAAAACTCTGCGGAGAGCAGAGAGAAGGTGGTAAAAGACGACTTGCTGCAACCACCCTCTAGACTGGCCCTGTGCCTGAACTGCAGCTGCCTAATTTCAAAGAAAATAACTTCTGAAACCTGCTAAGGAAAATTTTTGTCTAAGAATTAGAGCTTTTCAGTTTTTGGCAGAGAATGCAATTTTGTGAAAGTATTTTCATTTGGAAGTACTGTTATTACTGAAACATTGCAGACACTGCACTTTAAGAAGTTTTATTAAAGCTATAGATTGGATAACATATTTTTAGTAACTGTTCGTGATATACCTCTTGCTCACTAACAGGGATAGAATAAAACACACTTTTTAAAAGAGGTGAAGATGGGTTGCCATATCCATCCAATTACGAGGGCTATACTTAGGTATCTAGCAATTATGTAGGAATAAAACCATCCTTTTTTTCTAAGAAGCTATCAGCTATTGAATTGCAAGTAGATACCAAATATAACTCAAAAAAGCTTATGCAGGCTGAGGAACTGAAAAGATATGCCATAAAATACATAAGTAATACAGCAGTTCAAAGAATTTAAAGCCAAATCGAAGGTGAAATTCAGGTCTATGGGACCAATCCAAAATGCCACTGTAGCTAATGGATGATCCTTCTCTCTCTTCAGTATAACTACCATTCAGCCAGATTGCTCTACCAATCTTTTTTTACACCCCAGGAAATGCTTTCACACAAGAATGTACCAGGGGAATGGTGTTTGTGCAGGAGTGATTGGAACTCCCTTCCTCCCCTCTATTGCTGTCATGAGCCTGTGACTACACGTGGGGATGGAGACGTGGACATGTCTTCATACAAGAGGAAAGGTGCCATGCTACATGCCTCTCCCCCTCTGTCAGCCCTTGTCTTATTCACCCGTAAGAATCTCCATCAGAAAAAAATAAAATAGGACAAGACCAATTTATGCAACTTGAGCAAGATGAATGATAAAACAAACCTTAATGATAAAGTGATCTCACAATTATAGGTTTTTCTTTGAATCTCAGAGCTCCCTAAACCTGATTTTGTCTCCCTTGAATGCTTTTCATTCTGAGAAGTGAGATGAGAAATTATTGGTCTCACTATTACTTCTATTACAAATGGAGTGGGGGAAAATGAATGATACAGCCTTGCCAAATAGAGACTGACATAGGCAAGATATAAATTGGTACCAGCCTGGCAAAACAGAGAACTTTGTCTGGAACTCAGGAACAAAAGGAGGGTTTATGGCCTTGGAAAAAGGGGGCAGGGCTGTCATGAGGACTACAAAGATGTAGTAAGGCTATGCAGGGAGAAAATTAGGAGACCCAAAGCCCAGATAGAGCTCAACCTGGCTACTGCTGTTTAATACAATAAAAAATATTTCTATAAATACATTAATAGTAAAAGGAGGACTAGAGAGAATCTCCACCCTTTCTTGGATGCAGGGGGAAACATAGCGACAAAGGATGAGGAAAAGGCTGAGGTAATGAATGCCTTCTTTGTCTTAGTCTTTAGTAGTAGGGTGAGTTTTTCCTGGGTACTCAGCCCCCTGAGCTGCAAGAAAGGAATGGGGAGAAGAATGAGATCTCCAAAATCAAAGAGGAAATGATGAATGACCGGCTACAGCACTTAGACATACACGAATTTAAGGGGCCACATGTGTTACACCGAAGAGAAGTGAAGGAGTTGGCAGATGTGCTCACCAAGCCACCATTTATCATCAGTCCTGGTTAACCAGGAAGGTCACAGCAGACTGGAGTTTAGCAAATGCAAGCAAATGAGACTCCCATCTACAAGAAGGGCCAGAAGGAGGATCTGGGAAACCATAGATTTGTCAGTCTGACCTCATTACCTGGCAAGGTCATGGAGCAGATCACCTTGAATGCCATTCACCATATACAGGACAACCAAGCTATCAGGCCTAGTAAGCACAGGTTTATGAAAGGCAGGTCCTGCTTGATGAACCTGATCTCCTTCTATGACAAGATGACCTGCCAAGTGGTTAATCTCCCTGGATTGTTCTAGAAAAGCCAGGGAGTGGTTGAGACAGGCTATAACATTAGAGCAGCAAATGCTGTCTTGGAAGCCAAACAAGCCACAGCTGGCTTAGAACCCCAGGTCTGCCTTACCCTTTCCCTCTTGCTCCTACACACACTGGCAGTGTTTTGGGCTACTGATGTATTGGAGGGAGGGAGGAAGGGAAGAAGGAAAAGGACAGGTGTCTTCTGCCAAGGACTGAAGTGATTGCTTGTACTAGAAATCAGAGGGGAGGCAGGTACTTTGCTTTCAAAACAGAAAAGTAGGGCATGAAACAGAATCAAACGTAGGTTTGAGCAAAAAACTTGTGTGTGAATATTTTAAATAATAACATATTTATATATATATTATATTTTCAAATATAGTAAGGGATGGTTAAATATAAACTAAAACCAGGGAGAAACAGACACAATTACCATTTGCATGAAAAAAAGTCCAGTGGTCTGGATTATGATGATTTATTTTCAACATTTCTTCAAGTTAGCCTATTGTAATGCTACAGCACAGTTTACCAGTAATACTCAGCACAGAAACTAAATAAATGCTATCAAAAGCAAGTTAGTCATCTCCTGACAAATGGTAATCATACTTCTTGACTGCCAGACTAAATGTAGCAATTACTATTCATGGACAGTTTTATCCTCTCAGAATACATTTAACAATGTCTGCCCAGATTAGTAGCCAGATTACTCAATATAAAACCTCTGCTGAAGGACCTTAGTGAATATATTGTATTGAGACAAAAAGCAAAGAGTAAGGAACTTATTTATTGTCTTGCTTATCCAAATTGAAGGTATTCACTTTGGTTACAGCATAATCAAGACTAAAAGATTTACTGGGAACAATAATATTGTCAAATATTTTTATAATCTTTTATACTATTTATACTATTTTCCAGAAAATCTGTCTCACCTTCTAGATGATCCTAAATTTCCATTCAGTAGTCAGCATTTATCACAAGATATATTACTTAAATATTAGAGAATTAATAGATGAATTTAAAACTATCCAACATATGGAGAGAATAAAGTATGTATATCTATATGAATGTATAACATAGAAATTATTTAGTGGTTCATGAAGTTGCATCTCTAGGACTGCATCACAAAAACCTTTGTTCAAACTTAATGAAAGGTTTGGGTTTTTTGGGTTAGCATATAATTTAGGTTGACAAAACTATCATGTCTAATTATTTTTTCTCAGTATGGACTATCATGAACAGAATGGATGTTTTAAGAAGCCGTCTTTTGAAACAAATGTACGAACTGCATTCTTATATATAAAAAGAACTTAATTGTCCTTTATGCATTTATCAACTTTACTATAAAAGCATATAATATGGAAATGTAACTTATCAAGGCAAACAAACATTCAAATAGGAGCATAATAGAAAATCTCTTAAACGGTTCTATTTCTGTGTGGGAGATGTTGCTATCTATCTCATAAGAAAGATTCCTCTACTTCCAGGGTACAAAATATTGCCCAGTTAAGAATCCTACACAAACTCATGTTTAACACAATCCTCTATAAACATAACATATGTCCATGAATTAGTACTCTATAGCAATTCTGAACAATTAGTTTGAATCAAAGCTTTGAAACCTATATTACTAACTTGCTACATCAAAGTACTGTGATTACTACACTGTGCTAACATATATTTCTGAACATGTACAGTTTTATTTTTTGTTAAAGAAAGCTAGAGAAAGCTTATGGAAAGACATACTAAAAGAAGAATATTTAGTTTGTGAAGTCAAACAGAGCAAACATAGGGAATCACAAATTTACAATTCTCTGCATTACTTTCTTTCTTCTCCATGGTGGTATGTGCTCTGTATTATTTCAGACAAACATCTTATGTCAAAGACACATTATTGCACCAGTGAAGACTGATCATTGTGTACACGTACAATGAATGTCTAGCCAGGGACACCACGAAAATGGATTCCAGTCTGCTACTTGCATATTCAAACATTCAGCTTGTATATATTATTCTGTCACCCTGTCTGCAATCAATATTCAGCTGCACAATCCACTGTTATCTTTACACTCTCCCATTTTGATAATCTACCTTTGAATATCAATTTTCTCTTCCCTAGCTACACAGACCTCAGCAGCTCTTTTACTCTCTTCCAGTAAAAGAATTTCTTTTTGTTGCTGTTTGGTTTTTTTCCTATAGCTTATAGTTCACATGAAGAACTCTGTCTTGCTCACTGTAATCCCCTCCATCCTCAGTTAGGAAAGTTTAGAGGAGAAATAATATTGGAACAGTTTGTCAGAAGAGAATATTCACATCTTGCTTCTATTAACCAAACTGCAAACACATCCCACAGTTGTCCTGGTGATTTTATTTTAACTACTGCATTGGATTCTTCAAAGGATGCGTCAGGGCCACTGCAGAAGACATTGTAATGAGGAGACAGTGATTTCAAGCCCAAACTAGGCAGACGTTAACCACAGGCTTTGGCGGCAGAGACCCATATGTTATCATTGGCAATGATGTCATGACCTGAGCACATACTGTGGCATTCACCTGCACTGCCTTTAACACCACCTCTATGTACCATTTGTAAGAACTCACTCCTCTGCAGATGTGTAAGAGCCTAACGCTCTTAGTGTGCCATCTAGAGACTTTTGTGTATGTGGGACTTATTCCATGTTCCAAGGGAATAAAATATCATTTTCAAAATAACCAGTCTTCTCACATTGTACTTCTCTCTCTGTTTGCTCTAATATCCAACACTGAAAATAACTACTGTTCTATATTGTCCTATTTATTTAGTTTATCACTAGCTACCGCTATTGGTCTGTCATCAGTCTTGTCCAAGATCTTAATCTGGATTAGTTTGACAACTTTGTTTCTTACTGTTTCTTTCAAAAATCAATCCTCCCATGTTGTACATAATTTGTCTGTCCTAAACCAGTCATATTATCAACATATCCAAAATACATAAATTAGTTTGTAACTTCACTGTAGGGATGGCAACCACAGAGCACAGGAGACAGTTGTCTCTCTACTGCAGACTCATCTAAGTGCGAGGTGGTGCAGATATTTAACTCCCTGTGGGTATCTTGCTTCTGTAACCCTCAAACACATCTGCACTATCCCAGTAATTCCACCTGGGTTCCAGATACTTCATTGCTTTCTAAAAGCCGTTTTGACAATATGTCTTCTTAAATCTGTAAGAAAGTGTATCTGCATTTGCGTTGTATCATTATGCACTATAACAGTGCCCATTACAGTGTTACCCAAAGGTGTCTCTGGATGGTGGCATTAGCCAGGAGCAGAGCTGGAAATGACCAAAATGAATACCTTTATGTAAAAAACTCACAACCCCTCACTGTAAAAACCAAAGAAGGCAATTTAATGAACTCCTTAGTGATGGGCTAGAGAAAGGAAAATAGGAAATTAACATTTTTGAGCTACCTGAGCTGTTTGTGGAATAATTACACTGTGATGAATTCAAAAGGCAGCCAGAATCCTCACAAGCAACCATCAACCAGTTGCAATGTTTCCAGGGAATGATTTAAGAAAGCCAAATCAAAACCTTCGATAATTAATTGCATTGGAGAACTGAAAACATTTCCAAATGAGAAACACAAAGCAGTCACATGATCAGCTGTAATAAACAAGTGGCTGGTGTTCAGCCCGATGACAATCCATCTGTCTTTGGTATGTTTAGAGACATGTTCTAATTTTACAAAGTAAAACTGAAAATAAAAAATGACGTTAACAGAAAACCAAGTCCAGCATGTATCTAAAATTTTGATTCCATCAAGCACTTTAAACTGTGCATCACATACCTCTATTTGGAATAATTAAAATACAGTGTACTGTATTACACTATCTCTGTTAAACAGGTGTGCCACTAGGAAAGTCCTGAATAAATGGATTCTGGCATAACAGTATCTGTGTTGGGCATACTATTGAGGATGCTTCATGTCGGACACTTCAAAAATGAGGTTGCTCACATCATACTGCTTAAGCAACAATAAATGAAATACAAATACCCCATAGTATCATGTATAAAGTTTCAATACTTTAAAATACCATTTTTCCTGCTTCTTAGGGAAAATAGGATGTCTAACATGCACTATGTAAACAATGTCTTTACACAATGTAGACCGTTTTTCAGGGCTATTTTATTTCACTTCTTAAAGCTAAAAATAAAAGCATTTACATTACCCTTTAGGTTTAAAAATCCCCAGTAAGTGCACTTTTTATGAGGAGAATCACTCTTGAAAAGAATGATCACTTTTTAAATTATCTCCATTTTAAACTTTTGGTAGAACTTGCTAATATGAATATCATATGAAGGAAAATACAGATTCATAATATCTCAGACTGCAAGAAGTCAAAACATGTTTTGCAACAATATTTAACTACTTTTAATAGTGTTCTATTGTTCTCCCTGTCCAGCATGTAAATTTGAAATCTCACTGTCTTTGCATTTAACCCTTTTTTCTGTTATGCCAGTCTTTTTCTGCAATTATGTTTTTTTCTTGACTCTTAATTAATCTCTTCAGTCTTTCAGAGAAGGCTATTCTTCAGACAAAGGTAAAAAAGAAATCAATGATGTTCTAGGTTGTGCTTTTTGCTGACTGAACCAAATGACTCTGTAATCATTGCTAGCCCACTTGGTACCTATCTGAGCATTCTTTTATTCATCTGCTTTACCTTTTTGCCCACCTTGGCACAGTGAGACAGAATCTTTCTCTGCATATCCTGCAGTGAGGACAAGAAAATGTCTCAGCCCTCCCTCCCAACTCAAACTTTTAATGATGGAACTCTTATGAATGTTGCAGTAAAATATAATTTTATTTATATTTAACTCATTGAACATTTCTGAGATGATTCCTAAATGTTCAGCATTCTATGGGGCTTAATTCTTTTCTTAATTGCTTTCAGTAAAGAACTTTCTGAAAAGCCTTTTAAAAGTCCAAATAAATCAGATCAAGCATTTCTTCCATATCCATTATTTTGACGACATGTTCAAAGGCTTCTAAGGGATCAGAGGTTTTCTTTTAGCAAAGCTACCCTGGCATCTTTTAGCAAAATTTAATCTAGAGTTTTGCTCATAATTCTATTATTAATGATGCAATCAATCCATTTATCTAACCCTGAACTCAGACTTACAGGCCAGTAGGACTCTACTTTGTTAAAAAAAAAAAACAAACTAACAAAATTTAAAACAATAGTAAAATTTTAACATTTCATTTTTCAATAGGCAATTAAGTGCTAGTAAATTTGCATCAGCTCAGCCTTTATAAAACTTATAAGGGCTCAGTTCCTTATTAATCTTGTTCACAGCCAGTCAGCCATCTAATTCTGCTTTCTTTTTAGTCTTTATATTTCTCTAATATTTCCTTACATTTCCTCAATTTAATACAGTATCTCATTTTTACTACTTTAAAAGTATAGATATTTCATTGCATTTTTTGTAGCATAATACATGTAAATAATTCTTTAAGCTTCTCTATAACAATTCCTTCTAAATCAACTCTTTAAAAAGCAGCAGGTCTGCTGATATTTTCGTGAGATTTTCTCCTCTTGATGTAGTTGCAATTTCTTTCATCTTCAGCTGTAAAATCTTCAGTCTGGTCCTTAGACTGGGTATTTTCCAGCTTCTATTTTTCGTGCCACAATTTGTTTTCTGTTTTAATAGTTACGAATTATCTGTAACAGGCTACATTTGGGGTTAAATAAATGCTTACTCCCCACAATTTTTCCTGTTGATTTTTAAATATTTCTCTTAATAATCTGAGGCAGACTCACTATTTGAAATTCCATTCATGTGTTAATTCAAAGAATTGGTATAATTAATTCCAAGGTCGTAAAAGGACACTCAGATATCTACTTACCTTAATTAAAAGGACTGAAAATGAGGCATGTAAGTATTATCACATATAGCAAAAATTTTGTAACTCAGTTATCAACAGCATCAAAAATATAATATAATATCTTATATTTTTACACCAGTTACTTTGATTAGGAATTGTTCACTCATGTACAGCTTTTGCAATGTTCAATTTTTTGTTAGACCAAGTGTCATTTTTTTCCAATCATATATTGTGTTTATATATCTGAATGTCACAGACAATTATAAAATAGTGTTTTGGATGTTTTATAAAAGCTTAATTTGCATTAATTTGATTTTACTATTTTCCTACCAGAATAAAATGATCCTAACGTTTCCTTTCTTCCAGAAAGCTCTGGCAGACTTTCCCCAGTCTGGGTAGGGTTTGTCCTGAAGCATCATATCAGTGACCTACAGAGAAAGAAGAAATAGCACACAGTTAAACTGCTGCTACTAAAGAACACACACTCTATTTTCAGTTCTGATATTTTTAATCGTTAGACAGTAGAAAATTAATATCTCTAGTGTTATTTGCAATCAGATCAAGTATATTGGTCTACATATGCTGTCCCTCGAAGTGCACACAACTTCTTGAGAAACAACGAAACCTGTGGAGATCCAAAGATCAGAATATGAACTAGTCTGTTACAGCAATGTACAGAACATAAGCTACACCCCTCTATGTGTATGAAACTTTCTGGTCCATCCTGGGAAAGGGGATACACTTCCCTGAGAAAAACATCAGCAGAATTTCCACTCTTGAAATCAGAACTGCAGCCAGGGAGTGCAAGCCTGTGAATTAAGTACAATATGCACTATTTGCCATTTGTAATCTCCTCTCACTTCCTGGTATCAGTAAGAAAAGCACACTTGCGATGAGAGACATGAAAATCCCTTAAAACTTGCACGAAATTTTAAAAGTATGAAATATTTATTCTCATCTTCATAATTCCTATCTAAAGAAACCATCTGTTTGTCTGTCCAGAGACTCATATGGATGTACTGTTTCTGGGCGGTACACAAAAGTATTAAAAATGACTTTCAGATGAATGAGGGAGGTAAATACTCCTCAGGAACTTGCACCTTTGGGAAGCAGTGTTTTCATAACCATTTACTTCAAATTAACTGTACTAAAAAGCACTGAAGGTTACATTACAGTAAATTCATCAACTCCATTGTGCAAAAGATCTAGAAGAGTGGAAAACCTATTAATATGTAAAGATTAAGAAATAATTGAACAGATAAAGGAAACAGGGGTGAGAACCTGCTTCAAAAATACAGATGTAAAACAAATTCTTACCGTCAGTGGTAGCAGTACACAGTGGGAAATTACTACTTGTTTTGATTAGTCTGAAAATAACTCTTAATAAGATTTCAGAAGGAAATAACTTCAAATTGAAGTCAGGTTTTCTTAGTTTTATTTTCCACTACTTTTTTTTTTCTTTGATATATAGAGTCTTTAAAATTCAGTTTACAATCCAGAGCTACCACTTTCAATATTAGCAGTTTTTATCAAAAGAACACATGGCCCATGATTAAATTAGAACTACATATAAACTACATTCAACTTCTAAATTTTGTTTCCAAGTCTATTTGGGATTAAAAGTGTCCAGCATATTAGCTTGAAGGGCTGAGTCCAAGTATAACAAATATGTTAAACAAATACAAAACCACATTCTGGATGCTATTATTCCATTCAGCCTAGGCTGAAGAAAGAGCAGATTATATCTGGAAATACCATCTTCACTAATTGTTTTCTGTAGGTAAATATTTTCTCAGATCAGCATGCTATGATTATTTTTTTTTTAATAAGATCTCTATTAGCTAAATAAATATTTCACTAAGTATTTAATGATGAACAAGACCTCTGTAAAGATATAATCCACTACTTTAGAAATACCTTTTTCTTTTAGGAAAAGTCTACATAGTAATGCATAATTGCAAAGAAGAACAGATATTTTGAGAGGTTTTATCCAATTTTCAAAATATTTCCTCCAGACACTTTCTGGGAAATACTTAGTATATTTGGTAGAAGGATGCAATCTACTGCTCTATGGCCAATCATTAGAATAGCATGTTTCATAAGAATGACATTCAAGAAGGAGACTTTTTCTAAGGAAAATGGCATGAGAGTCAGGAAATGTTCTTTCTGGTATCAGACAGTTGGTCTTTCATCTCCCAGCTTTGGCATTTATATTTAAAGTCGTATCACCAGATCAATGTCAGGTCGGTTGCAGCTAAATTGGCTGAAGCAGACACAGTCATTAAAGGGATACATTCCATAAAGAGAAATCCAATTACCTTTTGCATTAGAGAAATCAAATTCATTTTCTCATTTGGTCAAGGACAGTTACAGTGGAAAACAACTCATGGGAGAAAAGCACTCAACACTGTCATAGTGCAAATAAGTTTTAGATAGGAACATCAAAAAGTGCTGTTAGAATTATGCTTTTAGAAAAATATACAAACAAATTTAATTTGCACAACTTAGTATAAAGAGATGTGTGAGTATGTATTTGTCCTCTCTCTTTGCATTTCACAATGCAATTGCTGGCCAGCAAACATTTCTCTCTTTTTTACTGGACTATATTTGAAAACACTGCAGAAACTAATGAATAAAATAAAATTCATCACTTCATTAATTCTATGTATGCATGCATCCTACATAATCAAGATAAAATAGGGAAAGTCACTTACAAAGTAATTAAGGAATGTATTTTTTATTTAACTAAGAGATATGATATACTTTAATCAATTAATTACACTGCTTCAATTCAGAAAGGAATGGATCCTACTTATAATGACTGTACACTCTTTCATTTTAGTCTCACGAGAGAAGCGGTTTAAATGTATTAAAATGCACAAACAAAACTGCATAATACACTGTCTGACTTTAAGCTACACACATACCACAGCAAAATATTTTCATAAAAATCAGTATGCCTTATATATTACAGAGTCTTAAATTTCATCTTGCTAAATAAACATATGATTTCAATGGCTATTCATATTATTAACTTCACATTAACTATGAAGGTAACTTATAATGCTTTTTAAAAGGAATATCACTATCATTAATTATTTTTTTTTTTAATCATTCCTTTTGATCTGACATACTACAACAATTTGAAAAATTATGTCATATCATATGAAGGAAAGAACCCAAGAATCAAAGTCATATTCAGAGTAAGTACTTTACACAAACAACAAGTGCGGAAAGCAAAATTGCAAAAACTCAACCCCCCAGGAAAACAGTAAGATATCTAAGATACCCGAGATATACAAAGTGGAACAGTAAGACACCTTAAGGATCATTTACTCCTTATATGTAGTCGCCCTTTGAGTGTATTGCTCAGGATGCTCAGTACATACTTTATATGTGTCCTCCCTAGACAGTCATGTCAAACAATGATATGCTGAAAGTTACAGGGACCTTCCTAGCAGAGGCAATGTCTGCAGTGGGAGGTTCAGGTAAGGCCAAGTATTTTATATATTCATAAGCTAACTGCAAGTGAAATTTTCTAAAAAAAAAAAAAAAGAAAAAAAAAAAGAAGAAAATGACCTAATACTTTTGTCATGGCTTCAGAGACTCTTCCAAATTCTAGTAGGAATTCACTAGTAGGAACAACGCTGTCATCTTTGGAGTGCACACTGATCATTCCTGGAAAACTAATATGGTCTGGGCTGCTAGCCAAGCTGGTTTCATTTGCCCAATTGCATTTCAGAAACCTAGAAGTATTAAAGTATATCAAATAGTTTCATAGTAGCACTTCACATAAAAAAAAAAACAACCCTACAGATACTGTATGTTGAAAGAGAAAAGAACTCAGAACAAGCTCTCTAGGATGTCATGTATTCCATGCTATAACATTAAGCACAGAACAACTTTCAGTGAAGGATTTCAATTGCTTTATTCACACTTGGATAAATCATCAAAACAGGGTAAGAGCAACCCTTCAGAATTTAACAGAATGTTTAAGGAGCCAAGAAAATCATGGAAATAAAAACCAAATGGTGAACTCTGAAATATTTGTTATTATTTTGGTAAAGTAAGGAGCAGTGAAGGGTCTAACGAACAGCAGGACTCCAATATTATGTATCACTAAAGAAGTTGTTCATATGAAACTATGCAGACAGAAGGACAAGACATTGTGGTGCTATTAGTGGAGAATGGAGTAGCTTGAATAATTCTTCATTTAGCAAAGTAATATACTGACCACAGTCAAGTTCAAGACTCGAGCATTTATAATTGTTAATTTTCTCCATGTTTATAATGTTACAATTTCAAAATATATTTTTTAATCACAAACCTCTTCATAAGTAGAACTAAATTAATTTATTTTGAAACTCAGCCTTTAAACAGTACATCTGTGGTCCTCCTCTGGACCTGCTCCAACAGGTCCATGTCTTCCTTATACTGAGGACCCCAGAGCTGGACACAGTACTATAGGTGGAGCCTCACAAGAGTGAATGGGAGAATCATGTCCCCTCAACCTCCTAGCCATTCTGATTTTTAGGCAGTCCAGGAAACCATTGGCTTTCTGTGCTAGAAGTGCACATTGATGGCTCATGTCCAATTTTTCATCCACCAATATCCCCAAGTCCTTCCTGCAAGGACACCTTATTGCAGCCTTTCAGTATATGAAGAGAATTTTTAAGATGATGAGAGACTTTTTAGTAGGGCCTGCAGCAACTGGATAAAGGGATAACAGTTTTAAACTGGAAGAGGGTATGTTTAGATTCAATATGAGGAGGAAATTTTTTATGATGAGGGTGGCAATACACTGGAACAGGTTAACCAGAGAAGTTGTGGATGTGCTCCATCCTTGGAAGAGTTGAAAGTGAGGTTGGATGGGGCTTTGATCAACCAGATCTAGTGAAAGATGTCTCTGACTGTGGCCAGGGGCTTTGTACTAAATGATCTTTAAGGATCCCTTCCAACTCACATCATTCTAGAATACTGTTCATTTCTATAAGTAGCACTTTTCCACTCTCCCCAAACTCTTTACATAAGAAATATTATTTCAATCCTGCAACTGAGGAATTTAATTTATGAGCATCATAAATTCTAAAAGGTTTCAGAAGCTGTAAAGATGCCACAGTGTCAGGGCATCTCCAAGGCCAGTATCCCAGAGCAGGTGTATGCACATTGCTAGGATTTGTGCAGCACAACGTTCCTTATTCAAGAAGCCATGGCTGTCTTTTTCAAAGGCTCAATACCGCTTATGGGTATCTGAAAAGTACATGGGTTTTCTTCTAGAGAGTGGGGCTAAATCAGGTTAAAGTAATTATGTTTCCTGAAGTCAGAGTGTGAAGTCAACGAGAGCTAATGTATACTGCTGAGTGCACACACTCCCTTTGCTTTGCTGCTATGTGCTTTTAGGTAAGAGCTATATATAGGTGTTCCACTAACTACACATCAATTCTTTATCATATCTCAGTTTTCAAGTACTATACTACATCATGGTAATAATATAACAAAACCATGGAAACATTTAGTATTCATTTATTAAAAGCTTCTATCCATCACTTTTGTCTTCATCTTCTTTGAGATATTTTAAAACTGCAGAGCTGTTCACTGAATGCACAAAAGTAACCTACATGGAAAATGCTTTTATGCTTCTTTCATCTGGATGTTTGGAAGAAAACTGTCTTTGTGGATCATACCTCAACACTTCCATGGTGGAAACAATGATAAGATGAAATACCTCCTTTAATTATGAAATGGTTTTGGCAGTTGAGCAGAAATGTCAAAAACTTTGTTAGACATCCCTTAGGAATAACTGGTAATTTATTTTAATCCACTCTACTGCACTTTGGAATATACAGAATGTGTAAATGTTTGAAAACAAATGCAATAAGTATTTGTACTCAGGCTTACTGATCTATAATGATATTTTTCAAGCTAAATGTTAATAGTAAGCTCTAAATGTACTGTTAGATATTAGTTTTGTCTGATTTCTACATTTCTGAACACTCGTAATTTCATTCCTCCCTTGAAAACAATCAAGCTTATGTTAGGGTATCTCTCCTTCACTTAATTGTATGAAATTCTTTTTATATTTGTGTTTTCAAAGCAAGAGCAATCACAGAGACAAAATATGGCCCCTTCAATCTACTCTTTAATTGTTTTCTCATTTTAATTAGAAACAGCACATTGTTCTTGTCTTACCAACATGCTTTGTTTTAATAGGTAAATCCTGAAAAACAGCATTCATTTGCTGTCATTCATTTGTTCAGGGATCATTATAAATGATAAATAATATTATGTTTCACTTCTGTTGCTTTCACAACAGCTCCCAGTATTATTTTATGCATTTGCACATTTTACATCAGTAAGATATTTCCAGAGTGTTGCTTATGAGCTGTTATTCTCCTGATCCACAGCATTTGCCCACTTACATCTGAATTTCCATCAAAACCAGTCAAAGAACTTCTTTTGTACAAACACTGAGAATGCTTATATTAATTATTGTCATCTTCATTGATCCATGAAAATTTATTTCTTCAACCACTGAGGAACCAGAAAGCCTCTTCTTTTTTAGCCAGCACATCTTGATTTAGTTTTTGAATATTATCAGAGAAGTTTCTGCCATAGTCCTAATCTATGCCAGGATAACTCAACAAGATAAGGACAATTAAAAATATATACATGTTAGGTTTGACTTTAGAAAACTCACCCATGCCAGAACTTCTTTTCAAATTCAAATTGGGCTAGGACAGCAAGTTCCATAAAGCCAGCACCTGGCCCACAATCAATTTGTGGTGAAAAACTTGTTTGGCTATCAAAAGGTGAGTCAAGGAGAAATATGTTCTGCAATCATTTTAGGTCTATGCAAGAATCTGGAAATTATATTTTGCATTTCAATACCAGCAGAAATAATTACTGAAAATGTTTTGGGTTTGTTTTTTTTTAGATCTAAAATAAACAAAAAAGACAAACAATTTTCTTTTAACTGGAAATTCCTTGACACTTCAGAAATATTTATAAATAACTGTTTAGGAACAATTGTACAATTGAAGTGGGGCTTCTGCAAAAAAAAATCCAACCTGTACCATCTCATTTGCTAGCAAGTTTCAAGACCCTAATGTGCACACAAATCACTGGTTGCCATGTGGCTGGCACTTGATTTTTATATAATCACTGGCACCATATTTCAGAAGACTCTTTTTTTCTTGAATTACTGCTTCTTTTTTTAGTGTTACAGAGGCAGAAGCAGAGGTCTGGGTAATATGTATTAGAAAGTGCATAAAGCCACACCATGATTTTTACTTCAGGCATTCAACTCAGTTCCATCCTAGGCTGACATAGCAGGAGAGCTTGCTTTACTCATTTAGGGAGCTTGATGGTTTTGGTGAAAGGCCAGAGGCAAAAGTCATGCCATGTTTGGTGCACATATGCCATACACATCTAGACCAATGTATATTCTTTTTAGTCATTGAAAAGAAAAAAAGCATTTCTAGGGTGTAATTAATTTCAAAATAGGTTCTGTTGTACAGATGTACCTATTTCTCTCCACTCTGAAACAGGACCTGCTCAGATGTTCACACTATTGACACAGCAGGTCTGGCAACATGAATCCCAACATAGTTTCCTATACTTCTTAGGGTTTCTCATCAAAATGTCATTAACTCAGTTAATGAAATACGTGATGGCTCATAAGGGATGACAATTTGTCATGGGCAAAGGGCCATATTCACACATCCTATGCTTAAAAATTAGGCTTTTGCCTAAGTCACACAAATTTAGAGAATCCAAGTTCCTTGGGCAGGTCCTGAAGAAGAGTAAAAAAAGGATTGTAGAAAACGGACAAGTGATATCACAAAAGGGTGATCTAATCTGGTGAGTAGTCAGACAATAGAAATACCAGATACAGAGGTACATGCCTAGGTGCTTGACTCAGGTTCCGACAGGAAGTGTTTCTGTATTTTTGACATTAAAAATGCAGAGCTTTATAGGGAATGATGCCAAACATACACTGTTTTACTTTTGCACAGTAGACTACTGATGAAAGCCATCAAATGGGAGTGCCCACTTTTAGTCTCAGATATACCAGTACTTTAAGTTTAGTCAGTGTTATAGGCTTTATCCATTGACTTTTCTGCAGAAAGCACACCAGGTGCCTAGGCTAAAAATCAGCCTTCAGGACTCCTCTCCTGTAGCTACAGAATCAGACTTTTTCACAATTTATCTTTTATTTCAGCCTATGAATCTTACACAGCTAGCTACAAAGGAAAGCACTGAAGAAAGAATTGAGCCAGCATGTGATTATCACAGAAACACAGAATGTTAGGGATTGGAAGGGACCTCAAAACATCATCTAGTCCAATCCCCCTGCCAGAGCAGGATCACATAGATCAGGTCAGACAGGAATGTGTCCAGGTAAGTTTTGAATGCCTTCAGAGAAGGAGAACCCACAAACTCTTTGGACAGCCTGTTCCAGTGTTCTGTCACACTCACCATGAAAAAGGTTTTTTTCATATTTATGTGGAACCTCCTATGTTCCAGCTTACACCCATTGCCCCTTGTCCTATCATTGGTTGAGGCTGCGAAGAGCCTGGTTCCATCCTCCTGACACCCACCCTTTACATATTTATAAACATTAATGAGGTCACTCTTCAGTCTCCTCTTCTCCAAACTAAAGAGACCCATCTCCCTCAGCCTTTCCTCATAAGAGAGATGTTCCACTCCCTTAATCATCTTTGTGTCTCTGTGCTGGACTCTCTCAAGCAGTTCCCTGTCCTTCTTGAACTGAGGGGCCCAGAACTGCACACAATATTCCAGATGCAGCCTCACCAGCGCAGAGTAGAGGGGGAGGAGAACCTCTTTCAACCTACTAACCTCACCCCTTCTAATACACCCCAGGATGCCTTTGGCCTTCCTGGCCACAAGGGCACATTGCTGGCTCATGGTCATCCTGCTGTCCACCAGGATCCCCAGGTCCCTTTCCCCTGTGCTGCTCTCCAGAAGGTCAGTCCCCAGCCTATACTGGTACCTGGGGTTGTTCTGTCCTAGATGCAAGACTCTACACTTGCCCTTGTTATATTTCATGAAATTTCTCCCCGTTCAACTCTCCAGCCTGTCCAGGTCTTGCTGAATGGCAGCGCAGCCTCCCAGTGTGTCAGCCACTCCTCCCAGTTTGTGTGCAAACTTGCTGATGGGTGCACTCAGTTCCCTCATCCAAGTCGTTGATGACTATATCGAATAGTAGTGGTCCAAGTACTGACCCTTGAGGGACTCCACTAGATATAGGCCCCCAACTAGCCTCTGTGCCATTGACCACAACTCTCTGGCTTCTTTCTTTCCACCACTTCTCAATCCTCCTCACTACCCGATCATCCAGACCACACTTTCTCAGTTTAGCTGTGAGGAGGCTAAATGCTTTACTGAAATCGAGATAGACCACATCCACTGCTTTACCATCATCTATCCACCTGGTTATGTCCTCATAAAAGGTTTTCAGGTTGGTCAAGCATGACTTCCCCTTGGTGAAGCCATCTGGACTGCTCCTACTAATCCTCTTATCCTTGAAATGCCTAGAGACAGTGCCAAGGTGTTCCATAACCTTTCCAGGGATACAGGTGAGGCTGACTGGTCTATAGTTACCCGTGTCCTCCTTCTTGCCCTTTTTGAAGACTGGAGTGACATTTGCTTTCCTCCAGTCCTCAGGCACCTCTCCTGTTCCCCACGACTTACCAAAGATGACAGAGAGTAGCCTAGCAATGACTTCCATCAGCTCCCTCAGCACCCATGGGTGCATCCTATCAGGACCCATGGATTTATGGATGTCCAGATTGCTTAACTTGTCCCTAACCCAGTCCTCATAAACCAAGGCAAACTCCTCCTTTACCCTGACTTCCTCTGGGGCTTCAGGGGTCTGGGGATCCTCAGACCAGCCTCCAGAAATACAGACAGTGAAAAAGAAGGCATTCTGTAACTCCACCTTCTTTTTATCCTCTGTCACCAGCTTGTAGGTAACCTGTACTACCTTGATGGAAAGAAGAGAAGGTTCAAAATGTGTTCACACCAAAAGGGAATTATTATGCAAAATGCAAGTAGTAGCTTGTAAATTAGTGTGGGATCCACAATACCTTAGAATATTGCAGGAATGTGAACATATTCCCATAAACTACAGCAATGCTCCAGGCTTCCAGCTGTATAGACACTTCATATAAACATAGAAGTCTTTGTTTTAACATACATGAAACTATACACAAAGTGGTGGCACATAGTAATTAAGGCATGATTCATTCTCTAAGACCTAAGCAAAATTTTGATGTCTCAACGTACCTGCAAATCATGGATAACAATTTCAATTGACTGATGTCCTAAGGAACATAGAGCTCAGGAAGGTCACTATCAGCAGCAGTGAAAAACTGGGGAAAAAAGTCTGGTTTGATTCAGTTTAATACAATATAGATGCAGAGCTGTTCTGGCTAGATTGCCAACAGTTCTGGATATGTCAACAAGAAGTACTTATGTCTCTAAAGACAATGCTCCTGCTGTGGATCATGTTACCAGCTTAGGCATGTATTTAAAGAAAGTCAGATGTCAAGTTGCAAGACAGAAAGGAGTCCCACGCAAGACATGCACAAGACAAAGGCTTATATTGATTAAATTTAATTTCAGGCCTGTCATCTTTCAACATCTCCATCTAACAATTTTCTTTGCAAGACTCAGATGCAGACAGCTTTCTGCATGACAGAAGTCCAACAAATGTACAAGCAACACTTACAGTGGGGACACAATGTTAAGATGATTCTAGGGAGGGAGAGAAAGAACGTTTGTGACAATAACTTGTGACAATAGCATACTGCTAATGAATCATATAGGAGTTGGTGCTTTCTTCTCTATTTAACTTTCATTTAGTGGCTATTAAGAAATTACCTTCTTGTGGAGAAGGTTGAGTGTTTTGTCATCTGATTGCTGGGAACTGTTTTCACTTCACACAATGTGTTTTAGATCAACAGCAAGTGTTAACTACAGTAAATATAAGTAGCATAATCACATTTTTAAAAATCCCTGTTGATGTCTACATCATGCAGAACATGGTAAAAATAAATTAATTGATTCAAATAAAACTGAAGGATATGGTTTCAAGGTCTGTTTACCCTCTGTCTTCCACCATTCTCTCACACCCAGGCACATAAACTACAAGGAGGATCATCTGAACACTGGCAGGTCCCTAGCGACATGAGGGAGGGACACAGGCCACTCTGCTGAGACACTCTCCTGCTTCCTCTTGCCAGAACAAAGAGCCTAATTAAATAAAAATCTATCTCCATGCTGCTGACACCGTGCTGCTTTTCCAGTTGACTCAGAGCTGTGATGTAGTGACAGCTCAGAGTGGTTTCAATGCTTTTCACTTCTTTATGATGAGTGGCAAAGAGAAGTTGTAGCTTCAGAGTAAGTAAATGGGAACTTGAAACTTCCTTTACATGGCTTTTCTGTTCTGCACTCATAGCAAATGCAGCTACTGTATGGCTGTATTTTCACTCTAATTAGAGAATGAAAACAATTCGGCACAAAACAAGTTTCTCACAGTTTCTAGAAATACTCACTTGGAAAATGAAAACTGTTAACAGAAAACAAACAGCAAAAATTCATGAAGCGCCTCTGAAAATCCTTCCCATGGATCATTATGGTAATTTCTTTATCATACTACAGGATATTATACAACTAAAAGAATTTTTTGCTCAGCTCATAGTCCTTTGCCAGGTCTATGGGCACCATCATTAATTGCTTTTAATTATCCTTTGATACTGAAGCTATATAATCCACCAGCAACTTAGAAATCCTTCTATTTCTCGACATTTCCATTTCAATTCTGCACTTGAGGTCCAAGTAAGCTCACAGTTTTGGCCAATCACCTTAAAAAAAATTACTTTGGTATTACTTTCCAAATAAAGTGTGTACACTGGTACTGGTTAGTAACAGTTCCACTTCAACAGAGGAAAACCTTTAGACTGTTGCAAAGTCACCTGCTATTCTGAATAACAAATATTTCACTTTGATAAAGTCAGCCAACTATTTTCTGTGTCATATTGTGTTCTTAAAGAACAATCAATTAATCCAATTTTTAACACCTCAAATTACAACTAAAATGAAAAAATACGTATCAAAAAAAATTGCACAAAAGGAATATAGTGTCTTTTCAGAAAGCAAAGAAATAATGTTTACTCTTAAAGTGTATTTGGATTGTTCAGGTATTCTCACTGCTGAAAGAGGAACAGAAAATGAAGTGTGTCTCTATTCCCTCAATAGGGAACTTTTGACATTAATTATTCAGAAAACTGAGATAATCACTTAAGTTGTCTCTATTAAAGAATCATAATATTGGAGTCCTTTAGGGTTTCAAGATTAGTGCTATTGCTATTCCCTTAAAATGGTGTGATTAGCTCAGCTCAGATATACCAAGTTAAGAAGCATAACATAATTAAGTTTCCTTTTACTTGCATTCAAGGTTTGTGTTTTCAAAGACTTCCCTTGAAATGGAGCACAAGATAAAACACCGTTATAGCCGAGCAAAACTCCAACTTTGGTTTTCAGATAAAATTCCTGCTACTGCAGACTCAAGGCAAAATATTACAATTTTTAACAACTGAGAATATTGATATCTTTTTGTATAACACCAAAGGGGAAAGTTGGTTATTAAACATTAATGAAAACAACTGAAAATGTTTCATACCAATACTTGTTTGGGAAGAATATTGAAGACACACAGGGGAAAACGGTTTGTGAAGAATTCGTGAGTACTAGCTGGGATACTAGGGGCTATTTTGGAAAAGAAGGTACACCAAGATGAGAGCTGAAATTGCTGAAATAATTGCTGCTGAAATAACTCTAGAGACAGGATTTTACACTTCATTCTGGACTTGTGCTGAAAGATGTTCCACAGCCAATTTGGCAGTAAGTAGATACCGGGTTTTGCAAGCTGGGAAGTCAAGGATGGCTAGAAATGATTGCTAGTAACATTGCTCTCTTACATCCCCATGGATTTTCTATAGAAAATAGAAGTCTTTAACCAAAATGCTTAGTTACCCGAGTATAGGCAGAACTTTGTATCTTTTGTTGCTTTAGTTCAATATGGATTGAAAGCACACCTGAGAACACAATCCTTAATATAGTTGTTATTCAGGCTTCTACAGTATAAAGTCTGTGGCCCATGCTATACTTTCATTTGAAACCAAATCTCTCATATAAACAAAGAATTGAGTTTTTCAGGTTTTCAATCCTGGTTTCACATACATCACTATCTGACTGCAAACATTCATCCCATAGGGGAGCACGATTGATAACATGTAGAAGAAAGCAAATAACGTTAGGTCATGGTTGCACAGTTATTTGCCATTTGTTTGACATGTTTATTCTTTATCTACTGTCTACATATAAAGCCATATGAAGTCAGCTAATGGTCACTCATTAAAATGTACTTTTACCTTATACATATTCATAAGACACCCTGTAGAGAAAATCAATATATTCTTTAATAAAGAACAAAGGAGAAAAATCTCAAGGAGACCAACTTGACATGAAAGGGAAAGTTGCTTTTCTTAAAAGTTCAGATGATACAAATTAAAAAATTCTGCTTTATCAACATGGTGTATAGCAGACTTTTTTATCAGATTCTCTTTTTAACAATTTTTTTTTGGTCAATTATTACTTCTCATGTGGACATTTCTCAAGGCTGAGCCACACTGTGTGCACAGCTGATATTGTACAATCTTTGCTCTACAGCTGGTCTTGTTTGTCATCTTGGCTTACTTGATTAAGCATTTTAATAGGTGTTTTGCATAAGATTGTGCACCTTCTGTTGAAAATTTTCTGGCTGGTATTTAGCTGAAAAACAGTTGACTTCTCAACACCTTACTTGGCTATTTCTCATTCCATAACTTCTGAAGTGTTTATAATCAGAACCTTAAATTGTTTCTTTCTATCCAATAATGAATGTTCTCTAGTAACTACAAAATTCTGTACTAATAATGTTGGTAAGCAGCTTCCAATGAAGCTGGTAAGCTGTTTTACTTTTAGCATAATGCCATGGAGTATATATAACAAAATTTCCTTATTTTGCCTTAAGCTTTGGCCTTTTTGCCTCAAAAAAAGCACAACAAATTTTAGCATTGTACTTATCCCTTCTATTCTGACATTTTTGTATGTCATCTCTTTTTTTTCGGCTAAATAAGGTGTTCAGTGTTTTGGTTTTTTTGGGGTTCTTTTTGACAAAGTAATTCTGCTATTTCCCTGAGAATTCTCAGGAAATTGAATGCAGATTGTATTTACATACTTGAATTAGCTATAATGTACAATTTTAAATCACCTTTATTTCATTCATCCTGGCCTTTCTTATGTTTCCCTTATGATATTACCATAACCCAGAAGCATTATCACTTTGGCTTTTCTGAGTAGATTATTTGGCCAAACTCCAGCTCTTTGCCTTGCTCTCAGCACAAGGAGAGCACAAACATATTCTGAGAAAATGTAAGTCTTCTCTCCAGAGCCCAGATCACATTGTCTTAATACCTCCTAGAAATTTTTATTGATAACATGAAAAACAAAAAGCTCTCCAAAGACTAAGCATAAACAGAAGGACTTGAAAAATAATATACCTTTGCCTTGTAACTGTAAAGAGAAGACAAAAATTCAGATAAATTATTAGTATTCTCAGACAATAACTTCATGCTCTCAAGGGGTATGAGACAACAACATTCACTTTACCTGAGTAAAGATAAAGATACTATATTTATTTGATATCCACTGTTGCAGCAGAAAAAGTAAATACATATTTACAGTTAATTTACTTTACATTTCATTTATCTCACCACAATAGATGTCAAATATAAACTTTCTGCTTTACTAAAGTCTTGTTCTCTCTGCCTTGATTACAATAGGTCATCTTTGAATCAGTCACAAAATCGTAGGTTTGTTTTGGTTGAAAAAGACCATAAAGATCATCAGGACCAGCCATTAATCTAACTCTGCCAAGTCCACTGCTAAACCATGTCCCTCAGCACCTCATCTACATGGTTTTTACATACTTCCACAGATGGTGACTCCAGCAGGTCCCTGGGCAGCCTGTCCAAACTTAGCAACCCTTTCAGTGAAGAGTTTTTTCTTAATGTCCAACCAAACCTCCCTTGGCACATCTTGAGACCATTATCTCTTGTCCTGTCACCTGTTACTTAGAGAAGAGACCAACAACCCCCTCATTACAGCCTCCTAAACTCATTTCAAAGCCTTTGAATTCTCATAGCTAATTGTAAATCCTTGCTCAGTACTTACTCAACCCAGGACTGAGTAGCCTGATTGCATGAGAGCACTGTAACAGTGTACCTGACAAACCCATTCCACCTCCAGTTTAAAAGACAGTCCAGGGAAAACTAAGCTAGTGCTGATGTACTTGTGTTTTAACCTAGGCACTTATTAACCTAGGAAGCATACTGCTAGCTTAACTGCTATCTTGCAGAGTTAACGTGGTAAAACTTCAAGCTTAAATGACGAATATTACTGGTGATGCTCAGTGTCCATACAATGCACAAAGCTGGCATATAGATACCCTGATTTAGCTTGTCATATAAATAGGATTCTCAAGAAAATGTCCATGTTAGATGGCTGAAAAATTGGAACAGGATTTAAAAAGTTTATTTATATAACCATATAAACATAACTCTCTGTATTCTTGAAAACCACTAATATCTGTAAACACATTTATTAAAATTGCAGCTTCTCTGTGTATATTGGCAAAAATGTTTTATAGTAGATGAAGAATTAAATATGATTACAGCTCTAAATTATCTAAAATTGGTATGACCTTAGGTCTAGTATGAAGTATTTCTCATGTAAAAATAGAGTATGTACAGGCATTTTTAGTTTGTAAGAGGACCCCTTGAATCCTATGCACGTAAACCCAAAGTTTAATGAAGACCCTTATCAGCTTTGAAGAATCTGATCATTTTTGATGGGAAAATGAAACAAGGAAATAGACAGTCAGAGATGACTGAAAGAAGTTCTAGAAAGAGAGTGATCTTGATGGAAGACAGGGAGATAGAAGTGTGGAGCTGATAAAATGCTGAAAGTGAGAGCGTAAGGTTGAAACAAGCTCAGTAAATGGGCATACTATTGTACAGTTGCAGAAGACTGACGATCCAGTTCAGACCTTAAACCTTAAACCTACTTGTTCTCATTCCCTTCAACAGAAATGAAGGTTGACATTGGAAGGTAGATTATCCCTAGGTTAGAGAAAGCTATTGCTTTAAACTATATATTAGAATACTTCCTCGGACATCTCAGATTCACCATTCTTTCCTGAAGTATTCAAAAGAGAATCCAAGAAGCTGTTCAAGTGATCCTGGACATCAACCCACAGGACAAGAACTCCCATAGGACAAGAACTAAGCCAAGACAGACTAAAGACGCAACTTCTAGGAGCAGAGAGTTCTTGTCTAAGACTGCAGTGTTGCCATGTGCTGGAGAGACAGGCAGAAAATTCATATTACCTGAAGTTCTTAATTATGAAAGTACTCCTAAATATAGTAGTCTTTATATTTTTCACTTTCATGAGTAATTAAGAAATCTTAAAAATACACAGAATCCAGAGTTTTCACATGAATCCATTCGATGTCCGCTAGAGAAAAAATGGAATAATTGCTTAGTAATTTACAAGCTTTACCATCTCATTTGATAAATATGTGAAGAGACTTTATATAAGTTCTTGAGCACCTTTGGTCCACAATGCAGCAATATCAGGAAGTAGAAATCTCTAAACTGGCATGTATACAAGCCAGCGTGTCTTCTCAGTGGGCCACAATGCCATCTGCATGTACTTAGCTCTGGTTCTCAGGCAGCTAACCTAAAATGTCTTTGGCCTCCTGAGAGGCTGGCATATTAGCTTTCATGTAGTACCACAAAACACAGCTTTTGTACTTACGAGCCAGGCCTGACATCTATCTGTCATAGATCCTTGTGCTTCTTATGCTGGGGTTTGCACACGTGGATTTGGAATTAGGCTGGACACTTGCTATTTTTTTTTCCAATTGACAAATGAAATGTAATGAAGATAAATGAATTCATAATGTGAAATTTTCAGTACAGCTAATAGGCTAACAGGTTAAACTATGTTGTATTCCTGTATTCAGCAGGCAGCAATTAAATTTAGTTTAGCATGAGAAGACTCCTGAGTTTTTTCTTTGCTCTGATTGATGACCTATCAAATGTTGATTCATCGACGCTTCTTCTGCACTAGGAGTACAAACAAGAAGGTGATCAGCCCTGCTGAATATAGGCCACAGACCACTGACACTGTACCTTTGTGAAGACCATGCTCATCCCAGTAATCATGAAACTTTTGAGTTCCTATAATGAAGGAAATATATTTGAGCAGCTCTTGAATCCTGTGTTGTAAAGGTATCTATCTCTGGTTTTCCAAATAAAAGTGTCTACTCTCTCTCATTTCCACCACCAAAATAAGGCTGTGAAAGATCTGGAACAAACCTGCAAACTATATAAACACAGAATTTGCAGGTCATTTAGTGATCAGACAATGGAAGGACTGGATGCAGAATCACATTTTTCAGTCTCAGCTCTTTAACCACAGTACAACACTCACAATCATTATTGGAAACTAATATTTCTGCCATTTTTAGTAAAATTGGGGTTTTTTTCCATTTCTCACTACACAATTACCAAAAATATGCTGGCAATTACCAGTGAGGGTAAATAAGATATATTTGGAGCTGTTACTTGCAATCTGGCACATAGAATTGATGACAATGATCAGAGAAATGACAATTTGCTAGCTGTTTTAGTATTTTAGTATAACAACCAATGTAGCAGAAAAGCAACAAATGAGTGTTTGATTGCCTGTGTCACAGAGATACTTATATTAAGCCCTTTTACATGTAGACAAAGAAGGATGTAGGCTTTTGGAAAAATAAATTCCTTGAGAGATTAAAATTTGTAAAATGACATTAGTGAACAGTTTATATTTAATAGTGAATTTTTAATAAAACACTAGAAAGTGATAGTCACGAGTGTCAGGTTAGTACAAGAAAACATGTTTATACATAAATGATAGGTGCCTTGGCACTTTTTGTTTTGCATTATTGCATGCATATTTGGCTATGCCTATATCCCATGCATAGGATTAAATGTTTTATATGCATATGCCTTTCTTGTCTGAATAAAGTGCTCTTAAGATCAGACTGGCAGAGACTAACCTGAAGAATGAACTTGGGTCTCAGTTCCACATCCCAGTTCCACAAATTCTTTTGTATGAGCAGAAGTTTACATACTGCAAAGTCAAATGCAGTCAACAATGCCATGCTCAAGCTCTTGCCCAGTCTCTAAGTCAGGGAAGCCTATTGCACTGCACTATCTTCCTCTTTCTTACCAAATGATCATCTTGCTTGCCACCTGTCTTCAACAGCACGCCACCATCAAACTAGTCTCCCTGGGTATCCTCCCATTCCCATCATGAAATAATATTGTCTAATAAATAAGCAAATGATTTCAAGGCTTGAGATATTTTTTGTACAAGCTCAGTAATTCATTTTGTCCTCCATTACTCCAGAGGGATTTTCTCTATTGATTCTTCTAGTTATGCAAAATGATTTTAAATTGTTCTTTGGAAGGCAAAAATCACAAAGTACACTGACTTTCTGTCAATCTGCATTACCTCTACACTGTCACAACTCCACTGCAATAATTAGTAACAAAATAATTCCCAAATGCTAGAAAACAAAAAATGGGCAGTGAGAAGGTGCTTCTAGAAAGGAGAGTGAAGCAGAGCTGAAGATGCTATGTTGCAACGGAATTGTTAGAAAAGCAAAGAATGAACTACTTCAAAGAAAAGAATTAAATTAAGGTTTAAGTGCATACCCAAGCAAAACAAGTAAGTTATATTTGCATATGCAGTTTTAGCTTTATCATCACAAAAGTTCTTATTTGAGCACTGACAAGGATATTTCTGAAGGGTGGTATTTATGAAGGGCATTTATATGCCAGAACTCATATAGCATCCTAAATATATGATATATACACATCCATACTATTTTAACACAGACTGCACAATCAGCACAGATAGCATATGTATGGTTGCTCTTACTAAATTATTTTACAATAGTCATTCTGATGCGGGAAGATACTGAAATAGGGTTAAAATATATTTTTGCCATTGCTCTTTCTTGATTTTGGAAGTGTCTAACTATTTATTAACTTGAGTGTGAGATATTTTAATCTAAATTTTGGAGTGAGAAACTCTGAATTTCTCTGAATAAATCCACAATTTTATTTTTTTTTTGTCCTCTGTCTGCTTTCACATTCTAGATTCTATATATTCTTCTGATCCAATATGTTTCTTTTTTTTTTTTGTAGTATTTTTATTAGCATACATTTTACAGATGCTTTCCACTTCAGAGAAAATCAATTCATAATAATTGGTTTAGCACTTTTTAGAAGCTTCATAGATAAGTAACTTGCAAAGATTTTTTTTCTCTCTTGTTAGCAGTGTGTTAACAACAAAATTCTAGCTTGAAAATAAGTCCTGTCTTGCCTGACAATGCTCCTTTCTCATTAATTGCACTATAAATTAGAAGCCCACCACCAGGTATTAAGGCACAATGATTAGAAATAGATTGTCAGTTGGAACGTGACTAGCAGCAGATTCCTATGGCTTATATTGTTTTGTGACCTTTTCCACTTATAAATGAAGCTGGGGAGTTTAAAATCTGTAGTTAACTATCGCAGATCAAAATAACGACGCTTTTGACAGCATTTTAAGCTCACTGATTTTGCACTGAAGTGCATGGAGAGGGTTCATGTGAGCCATTCTACTGACTCGTGCGTGGTTGTAATATCCAGCTGAAGGATGGTAGAAAAAGACTGAATAGGCCACTTAAGAAAGTCCTGCATTGCCATGGCCATCTTCATTTCTGCACTTCTGTTTGACTCGAACATTGTCATGGCAATAAGAACATGCTGCTTTGTAGCTCCTGTACGATACAAAACAAAAATAACCAGACAAGTGGTACAAAACATTAAGGATGATAAATGAATGAAAACCTTTTAACTTTAGTTATTTGAGTTCAAATGAACTTGCTCAGACAGCTGTGTCTGAAGATGTGCTATGCTGGAGATTTGATCATTTTTTTCAACACAGTAAATGTCACATTATGGGCACATTTGGACATGTTTGGTTTTTTTGTTTGGTTTTTTTTTTTTTGGAGTTGTCTTTGCAGACACTTCATGTTCCATCTGGAAAAGTCTAATGTGACTTCCATTTTAAATAAGCTTTGAAGGTAGCAGTCAGTACTTCTTGGCCCAGATCACTAGTCTGAGACTTGGGCGTGAGAGGACAGTAAAAGTTTCAAACTACATTTGTACCATTCTGCTTCTAAAGCTCTTCAAGTTCTGACTCAATTCTTTATTGTTCAGACTGTCAAATGTCAGTGTTGTTTACCCACCAGATAGAAACACACTGTAGATACCTCATTCCTCTGGAAGCAGTGAGGTTTGCCCACCTGGATTGATAAGGTGTGGTTATGGCTTGCCAAGGACATCTTTTCTTCTGTTTGTTGGGATGTTAATAACAAAATGCTGTGAGTACACTACATAATGGAAGTATGGCTTGGGACCATCCAAATATCTACTGAATGGTGATCTGGTGTGAGAAAAATCTCAAATGCTGCCCATGCAGGAAAAGTAGAATACGTAGAATACACTTCTGTGGTACTGCCGTTTACAAAGTTAACCTTGTGATGTTTGATGTGGAAGAAAAACCTCAGCTACACATGGCAATAAAAATGGGTTTGACAAATCAAAACAAAGATGGAGGAGTTAGGATTCACAAGACAGCCCAAAATACCTTCTGCTCATTTCCGAAGCTTAACAGCAGTTCTGACTCAGGATCTTTGTCTTGCCAAAGTCAGTGGAAAGTTACTGTGAAAAAGTATTAAAGGGCTAAATTCTGCTCTCCACTACCCAGTGTCAACTTTAGGACCAGCCCATCAGTGTGAATGTATGGCAAGAATGATCAAGAATTTCCCTGTACTTCTTGCATTCTGGTTGCTTCACCAGACAGTCAGACTTTCATGTCACAGTTTATTACATTCTCACCAGAACTGTTTGAGGCAAATTCCACATCTGACACTCTTGGTGTCTGCCACTTGTTCCTCACGGATAATGTATAACGCTTATAGTACAACTAGTGTCAGTGTGGATGGTATGGTCACTTTAGCAACAGGTGTACTATAAAGTTGCTGGGAAGTATATATGAAACACAGAGTTAAAAATGTCAAAAAAATCTGCATGCACTGAACAAAATTAAGAAAAGTAATAAATTCTAATTATGGCACATATTTTGAGAAATTCCATAAACACTTATAGAAATTATACCAACAGCAAAATAGTTTCTAAATATTAATTAAGGATTCTATTTAGAAATATTTCACACATGAATTCCTTACCATCTGTATTTGTAAAACCTGAGAAGAATGCAAATGTAGCAACATCTGGTTAAAATTATTTGAAGGTACTAATGCTACACTGCTTGAATATCAATTCTATAACAGTATTCACCCTCTCTTAAAAACAGACTTTTATAGCTGAAAAGAATAGCAATATATTCTTTGTGTCGACTTGTCATGTGTCTACAAGAAGTGTCAAACTATATTTTTAGCTACAGAGTTTACTTAATCCCACAAGACTTTATCTTGCCTTTATGTTGACAAATGAACAAGGCTGAAATATAGGGGATCAGCTTCTGTCAAGATACATTGTGTTTCAGAAGTCATTGTTCTTGCACAGCTGTTTCCTTTAAGCTATTGACTTAAACACAGTTTTATTATTCTTCTGGGCTCATTACTGAACTCCTCAGCAGTTGTAGTTAATTGTCTCCAAGCTTCACTTTTCTAGACAAGTGAAGAGAATGCAGCAAAAATAAAACATACCAAGATGCGATGAGGTGACTTTGCTAACACTCTTTCAACACACAGAGCTGTGTTCTGGCTAAGTTTTCTTACTTCCATGTTCCTGGTTTTCAAAATATACTTGAAGAATATTACCACATAAAAGCAAAAAAAGGCTACCTGCCTTACTTGTAACACCTTTTAGTTTATTATGAGCATTAAAATAATGTTTTGGTTCACATCTCATATTCCATCTTTAATGTGTCTGCACTGAATGATGGAAAATAACTATACCAGCTGTCTGTTTCTTCTACACTAATACAGTACATCTCAGTGGTTTCTAAATAAATATTAACAATTTCTAGCAGATTAAATATGAACTTTTATTATAGGTTTTATAATAGCTTCCTCCCCCCCAACTGTTTCTTGGACTAAACTAAGCCTGGGAGCAATCCTAGAAGTTTCCCTGTCAGACTAACAATTTTTCCAGGTATTTTGAATACAATCAAAATACTCTGCATTTTGTCTATTTTAAGACCAACATAGACAACCTCTGCTAGACCTCATTCAAAACCACTTTTTCTGAGAAGGTTAACTGCACGGATCTGTAAATTCAGTGAAATTATGTTCACAGCAATTATGTTCACCTTATCAACACAAGCCAAATCTCATACTCCCTTCTAACTTCCCATTTATGTTAAAATAAAAAAACTACAACTGAACTTGGAGAATGGGGAAATAAAAATGTATTGTCCTGTACCACCAGAGAACTAACAGAAGCTGTTTCACTGTTAGAAAACTTGCTCTGTGCCTGTTGCACAATTAGGATGACAGGCTTTCCTTCATCTTACAGAACAAACCCAGTTTGCCAGTCTGATGGCCCATGTGGAACCAGAGCAATCCCTTTTGCTTTGCATCACTTATGGTAGTCCGTTTTCCATTCCAGTCCTCAGAACTCTATGGGACCATATAATGAGACTGACTTGCTTAGAACTACCTTACTGCAGATGAAGGCACAAGTAGACAATGTGGTTCTTCATACAGGCTCGGGAAGAAGGTAGGCATCTACTACTGTAGCAGACATGTATCTACTCTCAAACAGCATTTTTCTTAGTCACCTCAAGGCAAATTACTGAACTGCAATTGCCCCGTTATAACAAAAAATATCACAGTTCTAGGAGGGATGACAACATTGCTTCCACTCAGTAGAAAGGACTATTTGGATCAATGATAAAGGACTATCATTTCTAAATTGGGTCTGGTTAGTGTAGAAAATCAGCATGTGAATACTAAGTAATCCTGAATTCTACCACTACATGGAGATGTCCTAATAAACCGCAACATCTGTACACCACAAAGGGGATTTAAACTCTCAAATAATTTAATAGCAACCCATATAAACACAAGGAATATTTGATGTGAAAAAGAATAACATTTCTCTTCAGTACATGCATTTAAATTACTTAGGTCTGACAGATTAACCTCAGAAGCCAAACCGAATGCAATGACAGAGATTAACGTCAGAAGAAAAGAAAAAAAAAAGTACAAAACATCTATTTCTTTTTCCAGGTTCAGCCCTGCCCTGCAGTACCTGGTATCCCTGCCAGACAGTGTGAGGCATGTGCATGCTAATTCTCCTCCTGGGCATGCTCAACATGCTCTTTTAGAAAGAAAATGATAGACTTTGGTATGTCTTGAATGTTCCCTTATTTGCCAATAATGCACAAGAGCCTTGTTTTCTCTCATATAACTTCAGAAGATTAACTGCTGTGTTTGAGTATAATAAAGATGAAAAGGCAGACACCTTCATAGGATACTCAGTTCTTGGAAAGACTCAACTGCCCTCTGAACAGAAACTGGTAGCAATCTCTCTCCACTGTCTAGCGAGAGGCACAAACGTGGTGACACTTTGCACCTAGGTGCTGCAGTTGAGTGCTTGCATTAGCAAGGTGGCTTGGTGAACACAGTAGCAGGATATAGATTCCTTGCTTCCAATTTCCAAGCCCTTTCTGGACAGATTTCTTCGCAATTTCTCTCTATTGGTTTTTAACATGTATGATGAATGAAGGGTTGCTAGACTGCCTATAAAAGGCAGCAAGGTGCAGAAATATTTAAAAATAAGCTATTTTCTTTTTGTCGCCAACATAAGCTAGTGCAGAAACATCCACAAAAATTCTGTTGAAATGGTGCTGATTGTAGTGGGTTTTCTTCCCTTTTTTTGGTGCCTGTGTGTGGCAATACATCCTCAAGAGAAACACGATTTTGAGTAATCCTTCAAAGTCTTGTTAGCTGCTCTATGTAAAAATTATTCAAGAGTATGACATGAAAATTGTTTGTATAGAGTATAATCTATCCGTCAGACACACTTGTAACCATGAGATCTCTTTTTACTTTTAGGGAAGAGTTATGCACTTTTTTTTCTTAAAGCACAAATTACTTTAACAGAAATCCTTTTTTTTTTTGTTATTTTCAAGCAAATTAAAAGCTAAAGAAAACACTGGAGAAGCAAGGAAAGCAATCAGACTACACACAGGCTGTTGATCCTTACTTATGCAGACATAAATATAGAGCTAAATTTGAACTGTTCTCAACAGGACATTCTTAATCATCTAGTCAACAACTGAAATGAAGAAAATCTGCAACCTTACTAGACACCAACACCTTGCTGGAGGAAGTACTGAAAACCACCCTTCTTTCCATGACCTGTCAGACACAGACTTGGCAGCAAGGATTCACATGTGTATGTACTGCATCTCATTGTATGCAAGAATGAAAAACGTGTATCATGAAAAACTCCTGATGTTAAAAAAAGCAGCTGCCAGTTTGCTTAGCAACACAAGCCACTATGAACACATCATCCTGGCATGCTGGTCTCCATACAAACTCCCCCATGATTTCAGAGTCCAGGTGAAGGTCATTGCCACATTCCTCAAAACTCTCTGTGGGACTGGCCTTAGATACTTGAGAGACTGCTATGCCCTCTGCAGTGACGACCTTCTCTGACAGTTATGTTCCCTTGGAACAATTAAACTGTCAGCCAAGGGAAGAAGCTCAGCAATGCATAAGACCTATCTTTACAGAAGCTAAATCTCAGTGAGAGCACTACCACTGTGAAGAGAGGGAAATGACTAAATCTCACCAACTGCAATTCTCAGACCTTTACCTTACCTTCCCCAATGAGGTCTGCCCTACCAAAACCTGCAAATTGGATGGATGGCTTGGATATCAGCCATCAATCTATAATCATTGCCAGAGGTAAATGCAAAATAGACACAAATAGTAAGATGCATAATCTACTTTCATAATTGCTCTTGTTGCTCCTAGACTAGAAAAAATGTCTAGAAGACTGCCTATTTACTCTGTTGCAAATGTATTTTATACAGAGATCAATGAAAGTCATTGAAAACTGACTTTCAAGTAATTCTTCCCAATTCCCTGTTTGCTGAATTAGAATTATTGGTAATTATAATTTAAGCTCTTTCCCTACAAAGACAATGGCCCTTATTGCCAGAAAAAAGACACTTCTGTCTCCTCCCATAGAGTGCTTTTTCGTTTACATTGGGGAACTGCTCAACAGTGATAGGAATTTCAAAGCAGTCTGCTTAGAAGTGCTGTATTTAAAATAATATAATGCTTGAGATGGACAGAAAAATTTCCTCTTGAGTATTTTTGAAAAAATACCGGAAAATTCAGTCTCAGGAAAATTATACCCGCTTTAGCAAGTGTTGTTAGCATCCGAAAGAAAAAAGGGTTCAGGCTGCCATCATTTATTAGGATCAGATGGAATGGGCCTGAACTATTAACACTCTTGTCTCATACTATCCTGACGTCACACTTACGGCCCGGGACTTTACCCTTACCTGAAATATGGGTGCTACTGAAGAAAAGTGCTGACCAGACTTCAAAAATCTGTCAGCTGGTAGAGGCAAGTAGACTATCTATAAACCTTAGGATACTAAAGTGACCTGGCATGAATACAAATATGTATAATTCACTCAAGAGATTACACTTCTGACATCATAAACTACAAGAACATTGCCTGAATGCTTTATGGTCAGCAGCAGAGCCCCCAGAGCAAAATCAACATTGCTCTCTGAAGTCATTCAGTATTTTATATAGAATAGACTGTGAACTCTTAAACATTTGAAGTTCAAAAACTTTTAAAAACACAATGAATAATTCAATTTTACTCTCAAGTGACCTCAGTGAAATGATGCTGGGGCTGGGATTCAACATTTATAAGTGAACTGAAACTGGAGCAGCAGTAAGTAATGCTACAGCCTAGAAGGAATGGGAGCTCTCTTAAAACTTTTAAGGGACTACACTTCATTCCCTGATACATGGGCTTGATCTATCCACTGAGTTTTATACCAATACAGCTGCATCAGTTAGGTGATGATCATTCCCATGTTGTCAAACTAGTTTTGATAAGGGTGCAGTTGTACTAATATAAACATGAGAGTTGATTCAGCCTTCTCTTTTTTTAAAAAAATATCTTGGCTCTAACTCCAACAGTACTTTTAACCTGTGGTTACAACAACAGGGTTTTTCTGACTTTATCAGTACTACTGCTCATAGTTAGGACACTGCACAGACCTTCATGTGCTATAGCCACATGCATGGCACAGGGTGCTCCTGGAAGGGACTCATGCTGTTTCACTGCCTGGTAATGTCATTTGTGAATTGTGCACAAACCATTGCAGTGAAGTGAGCACATTTTTCCTGTGATAATGCTGTTTTTGGTTTTCTTTTTAATACAAGTGATTCAGTCTGTTCCTCTTCCAAAATTCAATTGATCATTTGCAGCAATTGTACACTTATTTATGAAATGCATCATATTTTTTCCAATTGGTTTTATTTCATGAATCACAATATCTAATGCAAATCTGAGTTTTCCCTGTCAAGTCTGCCCTACATTATAGCATTACAGTCAAAGTATTTCAGTCAGCATCTGTGCATCATGACTGATGACAGGGGTAAAGTTGTAGAGAAAGAACTACATTCACCAAGTCTCACCTTGTGCAACTCTGTAAAAGACAACAGTTGCATCTAGGGTTAACTCAGCTCACTGTATCTTCTGTAATTTCCTTTAATGGTGTTGTGAAATTATAGCCTTTAGAACTGGCTAGTGCATTGCTGTGGTCATGCCCCTGCTGCATTCCTGTCAATCTCACAAATTCAGTTACTTTTATTCGCTCTTGTGGGTCACTTTGATTAAAACCTCAATAAAAGGCATTCAACCATTTACATTTTATTGACACATTTGACAGAGACGTTTCTTCTGGGCTGAAGAAGAGCACATAGATATCAGAGAATATGCATCAGGACTGCACAGCAAGCACAGGCCTCTGTGCCAGTGAGAGCTGTAAGCTTGTACATGGTCCCCTCTGAGCACCGAAACAAGCTACATCATTACAGCAGAGACAACAGCAGGCACAGGGGTGCAGAACTTACTCTAGTGACCATGATACAAGAGGAGAGCGAAGCAATTGTGCTAAAGCTAAAAAGTTCAACCAGCACTAACGTTTATCATCACAGCATACCCTCAGCATTGTACAGCTTGCAAAAAAACCCCAGCCACTGAAAGACACAGTAAGTGCCCTTTTTACAGCATAGAGGTGTCAGAGAAAGTGAAACACAGAAGATAGAAGTATAACAGATGAAGTAATCATAATTAAGTAGGTAGATTTTTAATTCTGTGTGAAAGATGTGGAGTTCAATGTATATTGGGAACCTGTTCAGTCTAGAAATACTGGGCAATAGACTTGGAATGATCAAATGACAAAGGCAGAAAGAGAAGAGTTTAAGATAGTGCTGTGTGGTGCACAGAAATAAGTGTAGCAAAAGACAATCTTTTATGCAGATACAGGCTGAAATGAATGACAGAAAATGAATTCAAAAAAAGCCATCTAAGAGAAAAAAGCTGGTTTCTGAGTTAACAGATTATGACAGCATCATTCAATGGCTAGATTTCAGAGCTTTTAATATAAAATCCACATTACAGCTAACTTCTCAGTACCCTCCTTGTTACCCCTTCTTGTCAAATAACTGGAATTTTGTAATGCTTGCTAGTAATTCATGTTTCATTCCAGCAGCACAAGGCTTCATTCCACTGTGAATGAAGCCTTCAATAACTCAACAGAGCAGCTGCACTTAACATTCGACGTTAGAATGGCATGCAGCTCTCACCATACCGGATCTTCAGCTCCCCAACCTCTATGCCTTTCCAAAGGTGAAAGCAGATGTAAAGCTGACCTGACAAGAAGCCAGAGGTATGCCCTTATAGAGGAATAAACAAGTAGAGTTGGCATCTGTTCTGAAGTCATTTCCAAACATCTGGCTTGGAGCATCATGTGGCTGATTCAGGCCTTTCATGTTACCTCAATTCTTTTAATAGCCTTTAGTCTACTAAATAGCATAAGATAACATTGGAAGTAGGTTTAACTGATATAAATAGTAATTTAGCAAAGCATGAATAAACATTGTATATGGTCTAGGACCAGTCTGGTTTTGGTCATGCCAATAAGATGCCTGGAGAACACCACAGGATAGGAGATTCAGGGAAAATCAATGAGCTGAAGCTTTCTGTGGTCGCAGGTCAGCTTAATAATAAATACGATGTATTTGTTTGCCTTAGATTAGGATGCTTTTATATTAACAATATTCAGTTGCCTCATAAAGGTGAAGGCTGTTTTGTATTAGCAATGAAAGAATACAAAAAGAGGCTGTTTCTCAGGCACAGTGGTGAAATCTGTGCACATACACACACACGCATGTCTTTATCTATAAATGCCCAGAGACCTTCTTTGAAATTCAGAGTCTTGAAATGGAGATGACTTAAACATTTCTTCTTAAGGGCTTTGCTAGTGGAAAATTCAGGGTAAAATTTTAAGTTCAAAATTTTAAGTTCACAAGCAATCATGCTTGTTCTCATACAATTCCATACAATTCTTTATTTCACACTGCTTTTGTATGTGAGCTCTTTATATTTTATTTGCATTATGTTTTCATTTATTTACTGCTGCATGAGCCTTATGTTTGTGTGAAGATCTTCCATGTTTCACCAGGAAAGCCATGCCACTCTGGAAGCATTCCTTTACCGTCCTTAGTTTGCAAAGGATGTTTGAAATTAAGATTGTCTGCTAGGTTGTGGGACAAGTTCTGGCATTTATGTATCCTCTGTACCCAGACATCTAACTGTAATATTTCAAATGTAAACATCTAAATCTCAGTCACTCTACAAATCTTTTATTGCCAGTGGAGATAAATAAATAGTTTTACAATTATATGATTCATTTCTATCATTTCAGATGTCAACTATACTCCAGTGATTTATGATTAATAATTGGTTATTAAGATAGCCCAGAAAGTCACCTGAGATTAAAAGGTCAAAATCTGCAGCTGTCTGAAAATATATCATACCATTTCTATGATCAAACTACCCTCTGGCTGCACAAATCCTACCTTCATTCTCTGACTCAAGTATTAACCCAGGCAAAATATAAATATCCCCACTTCCCAACTTCCCCTATAGTGAAGACCCTGTGGCAAATGGTAACTTGGGAGTTTCTTGTTAGGTGGTATAAAGCCATACAGGTATAAAGTCTGTTCCTTCACTGCTGTGGACATTCTGGAGGTTTACAAGAGATAAAAAGAAATGTACAAAAAATATGTCTGCATTCTAACAGTTATGGGCCTGTCTTAAGTCTTAAGCACTTAAGTCTCATAACTTGAGCTGTACCTTGCACTAGTGATGGATCTTTGACAATGGTACAGTGATGTAATAATACCTATATGATTTGTCCTCCTGACAGTCCTTCTGACAGTGCTCTGTTCATTATGAAACAGATCATGTTGTCTAATAACTCTACTTAGGCTGTTTCTTTACCATAAAACTAGGGTGTTGGGTGGGAAAACTAATTTTTGTGGTATATTATTTTGCCCAGGGAAGTTGTTGAATCACCACCCCTGGCCATTTAAAAATCATATAGATATGGTGCTTAGGGACACAGTTTAGAAGAGGATATGTAGAGTAGGGTTAATGATTGGACTCAATGAACTTTTCCAACCTTGAGACTCTGTGATGAGCCAAAAATTTAGGCAAAGATCCACCTAATTTTCAAGCTGAACTGAACTGAACAACAGAACTGGAAAACACACTCTGATTCTTCCCAATCAGATGTTAGTATAAATTCCATCACTTTCGTAGAGCTACACAAGCACAAAAGGAATGTAAAACAGAAGAGAAGGCATGACAGGGGTCTCCAGAAACAAGCATAGAACAAATCCACAGAAAAAATCCTCCACATATATTCTGTGGTTCATACATAGCTTAAGGTAGGAGAAAGGGAATCAGAGCCCAGGGCATTCACCACTTGGAAGCATCCCTTTAGTTACATAGAAGTGAGGGGAAATCCTATCAAATGGTTTAATCACCAGCTAGAATAAAAACTCAGAGCAGCTCCTTACCTTTATGTATCCTCAGTGCACAAGCATGCCATTTTAATTCTCCATAAAAGAAATTATTCAGTATCTATGAAGAGACAGATACCTTTTATATACATTGGAATGTTGCCATCAAGGCAGACACGGAAAATAATTTCATGTACAGATTTGAGTAAAACAGTGATGGCACAAATACAAAGTTGAGAGCAAGCTCCATGACTAATTCCCTACATGACCCAGACAAATACCACTGAAAGATACAAGGACTGAAAATCTGCTGCACAAAATAAGTATTTTTGTCATCAATTACACTAATATAAAGGTCAGCACTTTATTGTAAACTGTGGGTAACACCTAATTAATTTGGCCTCAAAAACCTTAATCTCTTCACTTTTCCTTCGTTTCAGTGCTCTGTTGTAAAACAGGGGCATATTAGCATACCTGTCTCCATGAGTTGCTATAAAGATCAATCCCTAATGTCTGTAAAATGCAGAACCTTTTTTATTGCTGCCAGTGTAGGAGGCAATGATTTCTTTTGTGATTTGGAGAAGCATAGTACTGTAAGAAATTACAAAAATAGCTTTTTAATGGAGGTTTTAAAGGTACTTACAAAAGTTTAAGTGAAACTCAACAATCTTTCTACACATTTAAAAAAGTATTTCAAATTCCTATTTCAAATAATGTAAAATAACAATAAAAAGAGACCAAGACAATATATAGACTCAACTTACTGAGCATCTTTCATTAAATGAAGTTTTAGAATTAATTTTAATGAAAATATTTTTTTAAATTATTTTTTATTTTAACATCTTGGTCTTTAAGAACCAATTGTAGTTTTTTAGATCTGCTGCAGTCAGAAGAATTGCATCAAAGTTAGACTTGGGTTTGGGCAACAAAGGGCTTTTGGAAGCCAACCTAATTATTTTTTTTCTGTAGAAATTGTGTTTGAGTATGTTTAATTTTCAGTGTTTCTTGGGCACAATCATAAGGATGGATATAAAAAAAAATTGCCTTCTGGCTAGGTTATCATAAGTCTAAGTCTGACATTTCCTAAGATTTCTCTATTTTAGGTTCTGCTTTATGGTCATCTCTGTACATGCAGGCTGGAGTTAGTGATTTCACATGCAAGTGAAAATAATCAATCAGGAATCCTCACACAATTTGTTGTAGGGCTCTTAGCAGGGTGGATTAAGAGGAGACTCCTGACATCATATTACAACTAATCCATATATTTTTCAGTAGCACACAGGAAAATTAATTATGCCCTGTATTTAAATGTGCATTTGCTTAATGGCTCTTCTGCTATATTTTATATAGATTGACTTCAGTATATGTGGGTTGAATTGACCTATAGCAACATGGGATACCATTTTTAAGGTACTGTAGCTGTTGTGAGAACAACCATCTTTTATTTTTAGGCATAATTCAACACAAAATGAATGGCATTCTGGTAACCTGGGCATTTATACGATTTCTTTCTGGGCATAGTCTAAATATATTTACATACCAGCATCAGAGCTAAGATCTAGACATTATGAATTTATTGTTGATTTCAGTTATAATGATTACACTCTAGGGAACGTGAAATGAAAAGCATGACAAGAGGAGACATGAGTCTATACAGAAAGGAAACAGACACCAGATGCATCTGAAGCTTCCAATATTGTAATAAAGTTTCTCAGCTGATCACCTATCTTTAGAAAGAATGTAGTTTAAGACAGATAGTAGTCTCTTCCTTCTCAGTTTACCAGTTTCAGCAATGTTCTCCCTGGTAGACAAGTACAGATTGTATACATATTTTGTTAGGCAAGAGTGTTGTAATACACTTTTTCATAATAAAACATTCTTCTTTTCTCTTTTCACTTTACAGACTTTCTAATAGTTCATCCCACAGACCCTGAAGAAATTCAGAGTTAAAGAAATGCTTTGCTGTGTACCACTGCCATCTGCTGCTAATCTCTCCATGTGGAAGGTTTTATTTCACCATTTATTTAATCCACTAAAGATCATCAGATGAATTAGCATGGTCAGTTCAATATTCCTTTCACAATACTTATCAGACAACCCCTTCCCATTCCATTATGGAGTTTCTCATTGCACATCTTGGAAGATTTATTGTGGTAACAGTTTCACTTTCAGTTCCAGCAAGAAACTTCTTTTCTTCTGCCACTCAGTCAAAAAGGTTTGGGCTTGAAGCCTCATACAGAACCAGACTGTTCCAGAGAGGAAGTGTCCATCTTAGAGACACCAACAGTTTACACATTTGCCATCTGTATTCAGAGATCTTCAGTAAGAACATGTTATTTCTGGGTCCTGCTTCAGCAGCACTTTTGACACCCACTCATTCACACAATTTCTAAGGAGTACATCATGTCAGAATGGAGAATTGCTGCATAGTTACTTTATTTTAAATTTATAAATTTATATGGTACTCCAACTTGTGTTTCTCACTACATGTAACCAGGACATATCAAGATTTGCTGCATCAAGAAGCAAATACAGTTTTAAATGAAAAAAAGCAGACATGAGGATGATCAAGAAAATAAAACACAAAACCCTGAGTCTCACTGATTTCTAACGGTATGGCTGATTGAAGCTACCAACTGTACAACATTTGAGTTGATGGAAAATGTATCTTCTCCCTTCCACCCTGCCTCTTGAAAAAGATGGAATTCTATCTTTCATCTACAACATTTGGAGAACAGAATAGCTCCCATTAATATTTGACATGATCCTTCATGCATTTTTAAAGCATCTCAGAACATGGGAAATTTCAGAACAGATATCATCACTGTTCTGGAATTAAAAGGAACTTTATTGTCAGACTAAAATGCAGAGAGAAGTCTGAGATAAAAAGCAAGCAAGTATTAGGCCTCAGTTTGATGTTAATCGCAGTGAGAAGACAGTCAACTTCGGAGCACACCATGATACCATTCTCTGGGTGGATAGTTCTTGGCTTGCTAGCCCACATTCCCCCTCTGTCTGGAATAGTCCACCTCCTCACACCCTGCACACAGGCATACACGCAACATGCAAAAAGCCACCACAAAACCATCACTGGCTAGTGAAATCAGTAAGGGATGCTTTGTCCACACAGGCTTCCCAGGCAAGATGCCATGAATTTTTTACCACTTTTGCAGAATTCCCATCTGCCTGATGAATCTTCTTTTTGCATTATTTCATTTTTTAAAGGGTTTTGGAGGTGAGTACTAAAATTAAGTAGGAAATAGTCTTTTAACTATATTCATAGTTAAATCAACTGCAATGTAATAACAAACATGGAATCTTATAATGTATTAAGTTTTCCCAGAAGTCCTCACAAGAGATAGCGCTGATTTTAGTTTTATAATATCAGAACATCACACCATTAATGTCTTCAAAAAATAGAAGAGCTTTTACTTCACTTTTCTAATCAGAGTTACAAATTCTCAGGAGGAATACAGTGTGTGTAAGGGCATTTGATAGATAACCTGTGGCATCTAAACAGTAAACATCTATTTCACTTTCTTATACCTCCTAAGCCTCCTTCCTTCTGTCTGTGCTGCACTTACTTCACCCTAGTGAAGAACAGATACACCTTGCTCCTACCTGATTTACTTTTTTCTTCTGGTCCTTCCCAGAAGAAAACTTTTTCCTTGCTTTGATCATGAAAAGCTCAGCTAGGCAAACAAGCTATGAATGGCACCCACTGACAGCAGCCAGGGCTTTAGTTTTTGAAGGCTTCATGGAAAACATACCTCTTCATCCTCTTTTACGTCCTGTCTTTTTCACCCTCCCAGAGAGCCTATGAAGGCATCACATTAACTTTCAGTGTGAGCATCACATACTGACCAGTGCAGGATGCAGGACAGTAGATAGGATGAACAAGTGGTATTTTCTAATAATGAATTCCTGAATTTGTTTGAACAGTGTACTTAGTTCGATTTTTCCCATAGCCCTATCCCCAGAACTGTGGAAGAACAGTGTTCATACTGTCCTTGTAAGAAGAACTGAGATGAAAAGTTAAAATCACTGAACAGAATTAGTTCTGTTCTCATTCAAACCAGGACAGTATACAGATAACGTGTACATGTTGTCTTTAACTTTAGCTAATTAGAAAAATAAATCTCTTTCTCTTTTCCAGCAATCAGGAACCTAATGGAAACATTTCCATTTTTGAAGAGTAACTACAACCCTCTCTACTTACTAACATATCTGGTCTTTTATTAAATCCTCCTTTGAACAAGTAAAACTTGTTGGACTAAATGCAGCTTCTAAAGGGTAAAAACGGGCTAATAACCAGCCACAGGACTATTAAAAATGTTCAGTTCATATGTGAACTGTTATTATTGCTACAAAAAAGTGGACCCTTCTGAGGGGGCAAGCTGTTGGTTAGTACAGCTCCATTTAATTTTTCTTAGCCTCCAGGAGAAAAAAAACAACCCAATAGGTATTTTTTAAATAACATCTACATTGTCTGCAAGGACAAGATGAAAAAGTTCTGTGAAAGGTAAGAATAGGCATGGAAAATAAAAGAACAGAAGGCCCATGAACCTTAAAGGTCTCCATTTACCAGAAATGTTTATGAGAAAAAAATAGTGGGGGAAATTTCAAAGAAATTTCAAAGAAATCCTAGAACTAATTTTGTTTGTCATAGAAAGCTGTCAGTGGCTGCTTTGGAGAAACCATGACAAATTTTGGGGCCCAGCTTTGGGCCTTTCAATTCTTACTCTTGAGCTCTAAGGTAGAACTGGCTGTGGCCTTCTTCAGAAGAAAATCCTGAGGCTTTTACTGCTAGATACACCAAGTGCATGTTTTAAAGTCCGGAAAATGGTTATCAACAAAGACACCTGCTGTCATGATGAAAGAACTCACTGGCTGGGAAACAGACAAGGATGAAGTAAGACCTCTGGCAATGCTCGGTCAGAAGTCAAATGGCAAGGTAACAAGGGAATTTAAAGAAATAAATCCAACAAAACCAAAACAAACAACAAACGAACCAAACCAAACCAAACCAAGCAACAAGAAAAATAAACTTGAAAAGGCCCATAATTCTAATATGGAGCGTATGAACAGATGGCTACACCGTCAATGATGTATGCAGTCTGGCTTGATGGGATGATTGGATGAACTCAGATGACATCAGGCACACTCCACTTCATATAACTAAGTACAGCCATGAAGCAGAGCAGAATGTGAACACAGCTGTGCCCTACAAAACTGAAAATAGAAATTAGAGGGTCTTATATCACTGGATGGATAAATAGCCGCCGTGTCAATGACGTTACAATGGGTTATCAACTAGAGATAGAACCGCTAGCTATAGAATGACTCTGCAACTGGACTGATCCTTAAGAAGAGGGAAGAAAAACAAAATGAGAAACACAGATGAACAAAAGGGGCGACTGTCACTGTGCTTGCTACTCTGAATGGAAAGAAATGTGTTGCCATCAGTGATGCTATTTTATTTGTCACATTCCTGTGCAGTCCTGGCAAGTGAGTTTAGTAACATGTGTCATCCACTTTGCTCCTTCCACTCATGCATCATAGTTTAGTTTCATTTCCACTACTGAAGTACAGCAGAGTTGTTAGCTGTACAGTATTTTGGATGTCAGTGCAAATTCAATTACAGTTTTATTTTGTCATTTGATATGTCAGTGAAATAGAAACAATCAAGAAGATTGACACCAATCATAATCTGAATTGTCATGCCCAATCCTTGACAGAGGCATGAGTTAGAAAAGATGTCAGTCATTCAAAACTCTTGACTCTCCGAACTACCCAAGAATGTGCATCAAAATGGTGGATTATTCCGTGCTTGAAAATAAAACAATATGCTATGTTCTGCTGAATAGAATTTCCTGGACAGAAGAATTACTTTTTAATACTCACACTCTTAACAGTGAACGTTTGTGGCTATGCTTTTAGTGAAAAATCCCAGAACCTTAATTATTTTTAATGATGAGGTTCTGTTTTCTTTCAATATGTTTTTTTATACTGTTGTCCTTCCCTTTCAGTTTTAGCCACATTAGTATTTTTTTTTACCTATTTGCACTGCAATACTTCAGTGTGCCTGCTATTTTCAGCACCATGACAGTATTTGCAACAACGAGGTTGCTCACGTTCTTTGAAAATGCCCTAGCACACACAGACTTTATGAAATTAAATAAAAGTAAAAAGGTAAATAACATAGTTTCCGCACAGTGACAATGAATCCTTCATTCCTTAGGATGTCAACATAGATGGTTATGTTTTAGAGCAAACGAGGACTAGACTAATCTTCTCTTTTAATGGACACAAGGGAAGCACTTCAAAATCATTCAATAGCTCATTCTCCTACTCTACAAATAAATGCCTTTTTTTCAGGATCACAATGTCAAGAGTCAAAATTAAGTATCTCCAAATAGTGTTAAAACTTGCCAATTGCTTTCAAGCCATGAAAAATGTTTTAATGGCAATAGGTAAACATCTCTTCTTATTACAAAAATGAATAGAAAAGAAAACAGAGCATAATCTACAGGTACCAGGTATCTCTAGAAGATAACATGAAGTGAAGGGTTTATTAAGTGTAATGCATGTGCCACATTACTTCACCCTACACTGTGCAGCATATTAGATCATAAGGCATCAGATTTATAGAGAAAGACCACACCGGCATTTACAAGGTCAAAAGGAAGATCTAATCAAATATACATTTAGGGCAGTTGAATGCTTCCACTATCCCAAACTACAGAAAAATAGATAGTACACACTGCCTGTATAGCAGGGGAAAAGAAAAAAAAAAGCTGTTTCTCATCAAGAAGGTCAAGAGGGACTCTGATTCAAAAAATTGCTTAGTAAACATAGGTTCCTGTGTCCAAAATGAAGATTGAAAAATTCCACCTAACTATGAAAATAACAAAAAAAGTTAAGATCCTGTCTGTTCAGCCTAAGAGATCCACAGACTATATATATATATATCTATGGTTGATGTTCTCTGAAACATGTAATCCATGCACAGGTTCAAGATACTGCTCTTACCATGAGCAGAGACGCTTCTGTCTTCAGGCTAACTAACTGCCACGTTCAGGCTCTGTTGATCTTTCTGCTATGTGCAATAGTCTACAAACAAAAATATTCCCACCTTAAGTTTCGTTCACCTGCAAAAGGGTGATGAGGCCATAAGACAAGGGGATTTTGAGAGAAAAGGACAGAGAAAATTAACGAAAATGAGGTAAAATGAACATACAAAATTTAACTGCTAGGAAATAAGCTCCCTGTCTTTCACAGATAAGCCACATGAAGATGGCTCCATACTATTCCACAAATTCATAGCTCTTGAGCCAGGGTTTTTTGGGTTTGGTTTTTTTTTTTTTTTTTCATGCAAATAGCACTTTCAGGGCCACTCAAAATTGTTTGAATATCTCTTTAATGGCAGCAGGAAACACCGGGGCTGTGAACTGTGTGCTAAGCGGTTGGTCGTGTATATATCAGGAATGGGGATATTTCAGAACAGGATTACTGAATGAGGTCAACAAAGCACATGGATAAAGGAGATGTGGTTGAAATAGCCTAACCTGAATTTTCTAAAAGGCTTTTGAAAAATCCCTCATCAAAGGCTTTTATGGAAACCCAGCAGTCAGAGCTTTAGGGAAGGTCTTTATGTTGATAAATAACTGGTTAAAAGACAGGGAACAGAAGGTAAGTAGGTTAGCCAGACAGCTCTTGCAATGGAGGGAGGTCATTAGCGGAGTTCCACAGGGACTTGTGCAGGGGATGCAGTCGTTCATCATATCCCTAAGCAACCTTGTAAAATGGGTGAGCAGTGAGGTGAGGCTTTGTAATGATATTAAGTTATGCACAGTAATAAGGATGATGGCTTGCTGACTGTGAAGAATTGAGAAAGGTGCTTATGGAAGTAAGTCCCTAGGCAATAAAGTGGCAGATGAAATTTTTGTAGATGAATGCAAAGTGATGCACAGGGGGCAAAACAATTCTAGGATCAGTTATGAAACAATTGGTCCTCAGCTGACCGTTATAGCTCAGGAGTAAGACCTTGAGGTTATGATAATATTGTACGAGGAAAACATGCTTGTAGTGCCCCATATTGTCAACAGTTCCCTGCCACAAATTTTAGGAACTATTAGGAAAGGAATAGAAAGCAAAGGAACATCATTGTATCACTGAAATCCCATAATTCATTCACACCTTGAATGATTCATTCACACCTTCATATCCCTATGAAGAAGGAAGGAGCAAAACTTGAGAAACTGCAAAGAATGGCAATAATCAAATACATGGAACAGCTTGTGTATGAGGAACCACTTACCAGGATAGAGATCATCAGCCTGAAGAAGGGATAAATTAGACTCACTATGATATGTGCACCCAAAACCATGAACATTAGGGAGAAAGTGTAGAAGGAGGAACTATTTGTCTCTTTAGTAGAGAACTAAAGGCATCAAATTTTGTTAGTAGGCATGAACTTAAAACAAACATAAGGACATGATTCCTTATATAGTGACCTCTGGTGTTAGTTGACAATTAATTCTGTGCATGCTAAGAGAAGTACTTGGTCTAAAGATGAGACTGGGCAAGAATAGGGAATACACGAAACTGCATGCATCTGGAGATAGTATTAGAGGACATTACCATAGATGCTTATCTTGTTCTTACTCTCCTGGTAGTCTTCTGCTCATAGTCATAGCTTAAGGCAGGATACTAGGCTGGATGACTTGTGGTCTGGCTGGGTACAACTGTTCAGTTATTACAGGTGTAGCCTGACTTCTGACTTCACAGAAAGAAGTTCTGGTGTAGGAGTCTACAGATTTACTGTGTGCATGGTAGTAACCATTCACTTAAACCTGTCAACTGTTGTTCTTAACAGCATCAAGAATCATGTGGACAAGTTTTAGCCCTCTAGAGTGTCCTTTATGAACCAGCCACAGGTCCCTTTACTAGCTACACTGTGACCAGCCATACAAGACATGTTAGTCACATAAAATGGGAAAATACAGAAGACTTCTTCACCAGAGGATTAAGATAAAAAATGCCTATTAGAGAAATGTGAATGAGAAGAACAGAGCAAAATCTATTTCTTTCACAACTATTAAGGCCAGAATACATAATGGTGTGACTATATAGTGGTGTGAAATTTGTCCTCTGGAAACCTGGTCCATTTGGCCAGAAAAATACATTTCCCAGAGCTTTTTCAGCTAGCAGTGAAAAACTCAGAGAACAGAAAAACCATCTGTCAAAAGAAGAAATAATGTTTATCAAGGAGAGGAGCACTCCACCACAAGTTAAATGTCATGATATGTGGGCATATCACCTAATGATGTAAATCTTTTGTCTGAGAAACTTCACAGAAGCCCAGTTACACTGAAGAGGAAAGGTGGTTGTGGATTCATCCCTCAGTAATAACCTTTTAAAATCACAGTACTATGTCCTGACAAGAAGTCTTAAGTAGAAAGTCTCTACCTCCATAACCATCCAAGAGGATAGGATGTGTCTATGTCAGTTCTGGAGAGTGGATCAAGTGGTGACCTATTACCCTGCCATCCAAACTACACCAGAAGTACCACTTCCTAACTTCCTACTAATACCTGTGCTAAAATGATGAAAGATAGAAATGGTCCTGGTACCCTTTATGGTCCCAAGTGAGGGAAGAGTCAAACTGAAGTCAAGTGAAGGTGTCAGAAAGAACAGCCAGGAAATGTGACAATGATTCAGCTTACACTCTTAAGACATTATGACAAGTACTGTGCTAAAGCACAATGCTGAGAGAAGTCTTGGCTTCTCCTTGTTGAAAAGAACATGCCAGTACAGATTTGGTAAACACTAGTTTGATGAATAAGAAACAAAACCATGCCTTAGGTTTATCATTTTTTCTGGTGATGTGAGCCAGTAGATTCTCTGCTCTGAAACTTTCTCAATTCTTTCAAACAATTAATGAGAGAAAAAAGAATCTCACATTATCTTTCAGAAGGAGGGTAAATGGGAACAGGATTCCTTCTCAAAAAGATTAGTCTCCAGTATATTCATAGCGATTAGTGCCGACCTCTTGCTGAAGTTGACTGCTTCAGCTTCTGATAATCCTAGCAAGCAAGGTCTAAGGAAGATGTAACAAAATTCTACTGTTTAGACTCTCTCACACATATGTTGGGCTTGTAGGCAGGGATATGTCTTTAATGTAAATGTCAACTGCAGTTGGTAAGCAAATTTCTCAATGCGGTACAAGTATTATTCATAGTGCAGGGCCAACGTGTAATCTTTGGAGAGCTCAAAAAGCCATCACCCAAAGTGGAGAACAACAGTTTTGTCAGCCTAAAAGCCAACAATGCCTGGAAAGAAGGAGGAAAGCAATCTGTTCCACCCTACCAGGAGGCTGTATAGAACAGAGGACACCCTGGCTGTACTCTGTTCTCTGTGGCAATGTTCAGTGCCATCCACTCAAGTATACTCTGAACATGCCTTACCACACATGCTCAGGACTGCATCCCTCACAGAAACACAGCTGCAGCAGGTTGCTCATTTTTACAGAGAGGGGTAGGCAGCCACCAGACTCTAATCATCAGAGATTCTGTCCTGGAATCAGCTCCTCCTCAGACTGCTCACACTCTCCCAGAAGGTGGCCATAATTGCTAGTTTATAGGCTCATCTGGGTGGAATCCAGCCTTTTTTCAAAGCTATCCCACTGTGCCAAATCCTGTGGCGTCTGCCTTAAACACCCTCTCCATGAGAACGGAATGCACATTTTGTAAGAGCAGGAGAGCATGTGAAAGCAGGTGCAGAATACACTTCCCTGGCTTCAAAGACAAAAAAGTGCAAAGACACCTAGTATATTGAACCCATTCCCTTCTTCAGAGACTTAGAAAATCTAACACTAACTACAGATTACAGCAAACAAGATTATTAGTAGCAGAAGTTCCTGTCCAGGGGTACAAAGGAGAAGTTCCTGTGCACACATAACATGACCATTCTTATTACACACAGTGGAAATAATATTGCCGATTTTATTAGCAATTGAGTCAGGCCCTGTAACCAAACTAGTCAGTGAGCTAGGAAGTGTTGAGGGGGAAGGCTCACTTCTGCCTTTTAAATCCAAAGCAAACAGCAATCCAAAATATATTTTCCCATTTCAATTACTTTCTGATTTAATAAGCCTCTCCTCGCTGTACTAGGGCAATATTATTGTTTATTGATTACTCATTTTTAAAATGTAATCCCATCTGTTCTGCTTTATTCCTGCTTATTTGCAAAGTTTCCAATTAAACAGGAAATAAGATCTTAATTTCAATATGGTTCAAATGCACTAAAGCAAAGGTTACATCTGCTCTTTCATCTTATTTGCAGTCTAAGGATGGGTGGCTTTTTTACAGAAACTTCTTAAACATTATAAAACATAAACATTGAAATGAATGGGAAGATGAGCAAAGGTTCCTTTACAGGTTTATTTTTAATATCCTGTTTCCAAACAGCATTGGAGACCTTCATAAAATGTAATAATTCCACAGAAGACTCATGCCACTTTGCTATCAATTCCATGCTGGCCTTGACATGCAGAAAGTCAGGCAAATTCAAATATGATAAACAGTGTAATTTTTGTTCATATAGAAAAAGATTGATAATATTAGGTTGTGTGGGAGTTATGCACCAATGTACATACACATGTACCAGTGTACATGTTCCCTCTTCTCTGCTACTAATACCTCTTTAACTGGCATTGTATTTTTTTTTCTGATGTTCCCAGGTTTAGTTGCCCTCAAACACTAAATTCCATTGACTGATTCATACACTTTCCCTAGAGATTTGCTCTGCAGAAGCATTCTCACTATCATCTTTTGCTCTGAAGATCTAAATACCAATCACCACGCCTCTTAATTCTCCTTGTGCAGTCAAAGCATGTCCTAAACCACATTGATCCTCCAGTCCCTCTTCCTGAAAGCTCTTCCAGTCTGCTCTTCCTGAAAGCTAACAGAACCAGCCTAGTTTACAAACAGCTTCTCCCTTCCAAGCTGCCTCTGCAGTCTCTCCCATTCTACCACCGCTGGAACCTGCTGTAACACAGTCCAACTGAGAGCCTCCATTGCTAAAAAGACCTGACAGGGGTTGAGTACACAGAAAAGGATCAGGATTCTCATGCTTCTTTAATCCAGCCATTTTCAGACTTTATAAAGGGCTACATGTACAGGTAACAACTTTTTTTCAAGGAAATGAGAAAAGGGGGGACTGAAAAAAATGAATGTTACCTAATGTAGTGCAACTTGTACGTAATCTATCATTGGAGGTCTAAGTCCCATATATATGATGAACATGACCCCTCTCAATTCAGCTTATTTTATGCATCTTCTTTCCTTCCATAGTGTGATAAAGCTGTGAAAGCCCATAAAAAAAAGGAGTCAAACTAAAGGTATTCCGAAGTAGCCATGAATTCTATTACTGATTCACAAGGCATCCACATTAATTGTCTGCCTCAATCAATACATCAATTCTGAAATGTCCTTACTATAATGTATGTACAGAAGATTTGCTCTGTACTTGCTCTTCCACTGCCACCAGTTCACAAAGCGTAATATGTCTTGGACAAACCGGTGACACATTCTGAACAATATGCTGAAAAAATCCTTGATGCCTCTTTTTTCTTCTCCTGTATGTTGTATGATATGTTCCAAATATGTGGAGGATGGATAAATCTACAGAAACTCAGTTGAACCTTCTAAGACTGTTCTTACAATTTTATAGACTGCAGCCTTAGCATCTCACAGTCACTCCTGCCGGAAACGATTCCTATACTATTACCTCATAACACATACCACAGTCCTAAACTTTATCTGCCTTGGCTTGTTTCTTTGCTTATGTCAGAGATTATTGCAGTCAGTAGCTACATAGAGTGCTCAGATCTTTTCATCTGTGGGGTGCTTTGTGATACATGATAAACATTCAACATCAGGCAATGTTCCCTGTGTTAATTAAGACCTCTAAAATTACATTGATTCTTCTGAGTAGTCAAACAAAGGTATCAATGAATCATTAGGAGGGAAAAAAAAAAAAAAGAATGAAAACCAATTCTGCATGCTTAAAAATCTTACATCAATTTAAATTATCACAATCATAATTGTTAAAATACTTAACTACGCTAATCATAAAAAACAAATCATACCAAAGAAAGGAATTAACTTTTTATCACTCTGTGTTTTAAGAAATGTTTTTCCTGAACAATAAAAACATGTTCATATGCTTCATTTTGTTCCCAGTTAGTTGTAATTTTCTAGTTCTTTTTCACTAAACTCATCTTTGGCTCACCCATATTTCAGGAGAGCATCTTTTTAACAAGTTTAATCCAAGTGAAAACTTCTTCTAAATCCTAAATTAGAGACAAATTTATCTGCTAGTTTCATGTCAAACAGGCTACCTTCAAATTCTGGGTTGTAACTGGCTTTGCTCTTTCTCTCATCTCCATCACTCCATTGCTCTAACCACATGAGTTTGGCTAGCTTTTCTTCTTTTTTAAATCCTTTTCATTAGATTTGTTTATCTCTAGCCATTACTCACTGTTTCATCAGCTAGCAAGTCATGATGCTATTTCATAGCAAAGAAGGGCCACTATGCTATCCTCACAGAAGTCAATGGCAAAATTCCCACTCACAACAGAAGAAATTAAATACTGCACTGATAGATTTTAACTGAAACTCTTTTGGACTTCCAGCTAAATACCCTGCCATTATCCTATTTGCCTTTGCTAGCTTTTTACTTTTCTGGTTTGAAATAATTGAATACTTCAACAAACTGAGTTTTCTCTCCTCTTTTCTTTCCCTTGCAACCAACAAACATATTCTTTTCTTTTAAAATGTTTCTTACCATCCATGCTGTGACAAAATCTCCCATCCAAGTCCCAACTGCAGCTACCTTCATAAAATTTTCATTCCTGATGCCCATGAAGTCTGTTATAATGTATGCACTGTGGAAGCAAGAACACAGACTGTAAGATATATATGTTTGCTTAATGCAGTTATAAAGAACTTGCTTTAGTGACGAAATTTATAATTAGCTGTTAAAAATTTCCTATTGCTTTCATAATACCTTTTTTTTTGCTACTTTTGAGTCCTGACATAGAACTGACCTACTGGGGTTCAATTCCAGTTAGAAATAGAAATGTGAATCCGATTTTACAGCCCATGTCTCTTTTGAAGGTGCTAAAATAATGATAGGTAAGGTCACTAGGATTATGTAAGGCTTCTGGAAATATATATTATTTTATACTTTTACCTCTTTCTTTGTACAAATGGAAGTGTAACATTCTTGGAACAGGTGTCTTGGAAAAATATGAAGTAAACCCAAAATCTTTATGTTCTCTTAAAAAAAGATACGTGAACCACTTGACTTTCACAGTTTCAGTTATACAGCGACGTATCTTCTAAACACAACAGTGTAAGCTTTGCAGAATTTCAGTGAGATATCACTGTTTCTTGATTTATATAATGTATTTTCATAGAGATATTTTACTTAAAAACAAAAGAAGCATTTTCATTCTGCTTAAATAATGCACCAGATTTGCACAATATTCTGCACAAACCTCACACAATAATATGACCTCTACTTTCAAGTTCATCAAGATGCTATAAGGACAATTAAGAAGATAAAGTTGCTTGTGCTGGATTAAAACCTTTGTGAAAAACTCATTGCTTTTTAATATACCATAACGTTTTTTAAAGGACTTTTATAGTGGTTAACAAGAGAGCTCCTCAAGAGCTAGCACACTGAATAAGGATAGCAATTATATTTTAACTTCCTAAGTGATATCTTTGTTTTCAAGATACCTGGTTGTAAATAAGGATGTAACAACAGCTACACTTGATCAGCCTGAAGCCTCCCTGTTCCAACACTCTGCCTCCAGAGAGGGCAACAGCAGATTTCTAGGGAAGATTGTGAGAACAGGCAAGAACAGTCCCCCTCAGATATATTTTCCCAGACTCTTAATAAGTGGGAAACATTTGGAATTCTGTTCTTTCTTTCATCTTGGGTGTGCTGTTTCTGTATCTTCTGTGAAGGTGAAAAATTATCAAGTTTGCATTCCTTAAGTAGGTGCCTCTAACAAAGGTGGTACAAAAATAAATGTCAGCTGTAAAGACTGACCCCCAAAATCAAACTTTATCATCAGTGTGAAACACACACAAAACCCCCACAGTTCTCACCTTTTTTATTCCCATTTCTCATATGCATTATACATTCTCATATGCATTATACATGATTACAGGTGTACAGAAACTAAATGAACACTTGGACAAGACTCCTTGAAAAATGGGCCACTTGGGTAACTCCTGTAGCACCGGCACATATCGTAGACCTGCCACAGCCACCCAGGGCAGGCTGGTGTACACAAGCTGGGTTATCCAAAAAAGCTGAGAGGTCATTGATCACTGCATGCAGGTATCAACAAGTAGAAAAGATATCAAACCAGACATAAGGTTTTTTTTTAATGGAAATTGAAATGCTACATGTAGTCACTTCTTGTAACAAATGTTGAAAGCACCTGGAGGCTTATAACAAGGTCAGATGAGCTAGGTACAATACTTAAATACACAGAAAGGCCTTGAAAGCATCAGATCACCCTAACAGTCCCTTTTGTAATTTGAAACATGAACGTTTCAAACATGAAAGCATCCAAGAAGCTTAATAGAAATTGTGCATTGTAATCTATAAGTAATTAATGCCTAAATTAAATATGCAAATAGACAGACCTTCAGTTAGAGTTAAAATAGCACATTATTAAAAAAACTCTTACGATTATAATCTGTTCATATTTTAAGTGCATTTACTGATTAAAATACAGCTACAACTTTTTATGGAACTGTGAAAATATTTTTAGCACTATCATCTTATTAGAAAAAGTAATGAAATACACTGCTGCTTTATTAACTATTTTACTACCTATTAGCATTACATCCTTTGTCTTTTATGCTCTCTGCAGTCTTATTTTCCTTTCACACACAAAGAGAGATTGACATTTTTTCAAATAACTGATTTTTAGTGACTAAAAATTAAAACCCCTCCATTTTTAACTTTTGGGGTTTAGTTTAAATATACATGAGAGTATTTGACATTTTCCAAAAAAAACATGCTTGCCTGACGATGTTACCAGGATACATATTTTAACAGTATCAAATGTAAAATTAATTCTACTGTGGAAAAATCCCCACTTTCTTTCTAGCTTTAGTTAGTGTTTAGGGCAGTTTTCAGTAATTGGTTACTCTGTTTCCTGGCTAGGACCCATGTCTGCTCCTTGCAGAAGGGCTAATAGCTGTTGGGTTCCAGTTAACTGTCATGTTCAGTGCAGATTTACTATAGCTTGTCAAAAGGTTTCTCTTTGCAGTGCCATACGTGCATTCTGTAGCAAGGTACATTCATATTGCATGAATAGCACAATCTAAGAAAACACTGAGTGGAAAAACACAGCAGTTAAAGCTTAAAACAGAGTAAAAAGCTCTTCAGAAACAGACAGGATAAGTGTAAATAATTAAAGGCTGAAGATCCAATACTTGTGAAACTTACAGATAAAGAACAAGTTTGCAATTGGGATTTGGGATAAACCCACTATTAACCTTTGACAGTAAAACTGAAAGCTGCAAAGCCAGGCAAATTTCCATTTGCAGGCCAAAGCCTATGGAAGGTAGACATCAATTCTGACAGAATAGGACAAAACAGAGGAACCAAAAGACAAAAGAGACTTGAAACACGTAGTTCTAAAACTGAGTCCAAAAAACTCCTTCATAAGGTGCTGCCTATATCCATGGTGTTACAAAAGTTAATAACAACAGTGAGTCAGTAAAAGGATGTATGAGCCCAATGTATTTAATCACCTTTCTGAAGTTGGCAGAAGAATGTGCACAGAACAAAGAGAGAAGCAACAGCACTAGCCCAGAGAAATTGTTAAAAGAAGGATGACACTTTAGCAGCTGCCAAAATTATGAACAATCCAAAAGCAAATGCAACATTTTTAATTTTAAGTTGGATAAAGATCTACAAGGCACTGCAGTAGTACCAACATTGTCCTAGGCACTGGAATAAAAAGTCATGGCTGAAACTCAGTGATGAGATGGTATTTTCTTGACCACCACAGGCATCTGAAACTGGGCTATAGCTTAAATTTATACACTTAAATTTGAGTGTAAGCCAGGGATCCCAACTCTTAAAAAGCCTAGTCAGAATAATAAATGTAGATTAGGGCATGATTCATCCTTACACTACTGTAGACATGCTGGGTGAAGGATTTGCTTGCCTTATGTTACTGCAGCGTGGCTAGCATGTCAAAAGAGTATGTTCAAATATTAAAAGGCATTGCTAAACCTGTGTGACTAAATAATTCCAGGTGCTGTGACATATCCCAGTCCCCAGATGATCTTTAAGGTCTGTGAAACATCTGACAACCTAGACAGATATGAACTGAACCCTAGGTCTCCATGGACTGCAATGAGAGAAATTGCATAGGCAATCTGGGGAGGTTTTAGTTGCCTTTTAATGCTATTTCAGCAGCCTTGATGCATCTTAATTACACTTCAGCTGGCTCTTTATACATGTTAGAGTATCTACGGTGCTGGGCTAGGACATAGAACACATGGCTTGTTCTGTACAGTGTCTACAAGAACTGCACCCATAGAGCTTGGTAAATTAAGGCTCTTCAAAAAGGAGGGGAGGCCTAGATAACCTTTATGTCGAGTGACAAAAAGTCTGTACTTGTTCTGCGGTGTGATACAGGCTTTTCTGAGGTGGTTTTATTATTTGGCATTCCCCCTGTGTAGCATATTATCTATATGGAACTTAATCTTACTTGGTGCATCTGACAAAGTGAAATGCCTTGACAATGACCAACAAGTGACAGCATGGGACTTCACACAGGCTGCAAAGAAGTTTGTGTTTAGATGTGGCACCATAAGGTTCAATTACTCTTTATTTAGCAGAAGCAAAGTCGGAATAACTGAAAACATACACAGAAGACTAAAATGACAATGCCAAATGAGATGCTTGGTAGCACTTTGCTCATCTGAAAACTATTCTTCTATTGATAGGAACTGAAGTCAGAGCCATAGGAAAGTGGAAAATGTACAAACAACACCTGTTGTCTTATAAATGGCATCATGCATAGCTACCTACAAAGAGCACAGAGAGCACAATAGCTAGTTGTACCATCCTGTATGATCCCCATTGCATGCTTTAGAGGTACAGATGAATTTTTTTTTCTGTGACACCAGAACAGAGAGAATTAAGAGGGACTGAACCATGAATTTTACTCGACAAGACATTGAAGAGGTAACAGCCCCAAGAGGCTCAGCAGGCTAATTGCCAAAACACAACAAAACTGGTTTGGAAAAATAGTTTGGCCGTAGTGAAACAGATCCATGGAACAGTGCAGAACACCTGAGACTGATGGACTGATGCTGTAACTGGGCAATGCTGGTTGGTAATATTTATACTCATTTGTTTTTTTTTTTTAAATTGGGCAACAGACCTGTGATGCTGAAAAACTCTACTCATAGGTCTACAGGACTGAGGGGTCCCTAACTTACTCTGGGGACTTGGCTTGTAAAGCTCTGAAGCCACCTGAATTTCTGCTGCTAGACATGTAAAGGACCTCCTCACTCTCCATCCACAGAAATAAGTCATTTGGCTTCTAGCTCACATCCTATATTGACTGGTATCCATTAAGTGTTTATTCCTCCACTTGGTTTGCTAGCAGAGCTCCATCTGTGAAGTGTTTTGCAAGCTTGCCTCTAAGTCAAGGACCATTGAAAAATGCAGCAATGGCATTTCTTCTTGGTAATATAAAAAAGGTTTATGCACATAATTTAAATGGTAGGGAACACATGAGATCAAATCCCTGTTCCAAGGGACACTGGTTCAACACCTTTCAAAGAGAATTGCATCTCACTGTCACTCTCCGTAAGAAAAGGAAGGGATGGTAGAGGGTTTTGTATATGGCACTCTCCAAGAGGATGAGAAATGCATGTTTCAGCCTTCTTTAGGTGAGGTGTAAAATGTATATTCCATGTCTTGTACAAGTATCATCTTTCACATATAAAACAGACATTCCCTTTCCTCCACTTTTAGAGAAGTGGAATGGATGCCACTGGTCAGGACAGGAGTATGGATTATATCACAAGTACAGTCCTAATTAGTGCTTCAATCAAGTTGGGATAGGATTTATAATATATTTTCATCCCTAATACAGATTCTTTTATTTTTATTAGAAATTGTAGGAGTTTCTTGTTCCCTATGTGGTTTTTTTCTGTGGAACCTATGCCAACAACCCTCAAGCACTTGATGCCCAATGGATTCTGGACTTCTCTTCAGGAACCAGGTGGTATTCATACAGATTAACTGTTGCCTAGCATAATGATGCCAGTCTGACTAGCCTGTCTCCTTAGTCAATAGATTCAACAGCAATTCAGAGCAGGGCATTAGTTTTAGATTTTTGTAACGTATGCCTACACTCAGGGTCAACAGCTTACCTCTAAAGGATTTGCAAAATGTAGGCAGGGCTACTGCCAGGGGATTTTAGACTTTGCATCTTTACTGGGAAAATCTTAGGGAGCTGCAATTTCAAAAGCATAAAGGACCTCCACTGTGGAAGGAATGAAGCCTTCTTGGGATAAAGGTAAACTTTGGTGAGTGCTGGCTCATACTCCCAGTGAGTTTAAATAACAGAATTTGCTACATACACTTTTTTTTTTTAATAACAAACCTTAAATACCAGAAATAAAATCATAGATAACCAGTGGATGAGTTGGGAATTGAACCCAGATTTCTTCCCTCTTATATGAGCAACTTTATCATTACATAAGTGCTTTGATGAAAATGCTGTACTACCACTAGATACTCTACTACAAAGCACTCCCTATGGTCAGGACAGCCTGGGAAAAAGCATAAAAGGTGTCTGACAAAAGAATTCTGGAAATAGATTTTTCACATTTATTATAGCCATGAGATATCTTTTCCAAATTTTCCAGGATTTCTGCTATTCTTGTGCAATGTGTACACATGTACATTCTGTTTAGTCAGTCAAAAAAGCCCAAAGGCTGCAGAGTGCATTTATCACTTTTTCTGCAGCAAATAAAGTTTATGCTACTCAGCCAAGGACAGGCTGCCTGAAACATCTCTAATACTATTGTGCTAATAGATGAATGCCCACATAAATATCCAACACACAGCTGCACAGACACAAGCACTATAGCTGTTTATGCTTCCTTTTAAACTCTATAACCACCACATAAGTTATTTTTCTGAAGCAATTAAATAAAGAGTTGCCTCTTACATGTCTGTTTGTTACTACAGAAGAAAATGAATATATTTACTTACTGTTAAGTGAATTGTTTATTGAAAATTGTTTTAGAGAATGGTCAAACATGTTAAGGGAACTGTGTCACTTTTTAGCATCTCTTTTAATAGGCTAGTAAAATTCTGCAGCTAATCCACCAGACTACAGTAAGAGCTGGTACATTACATGCCTTATTTGATTCACTCCATTTGCCTATATTCTGTGACATCAGAAAAAAAAGTTTTACAGTAAAATGGTCCAAAATACTAGCACGGGTGGCCAAGGACACAAATAGGGTAAAAGGCCTTGAGCATATCCATTTAGAGGGTTTAAAGAGGATCTTGACTCATCATACTCTTAACACACTGTGCAGACATAGAAGTTTGCAGTGTCAGTCCTTGCCGTACGCAGCCTGTGAAGGATGACAAGCACTGATTTTCAGAAAGCTTCTACACAGCAAACCAAGTTATACACATGTACATTGAAAGAAAAGGTATGCTCAAGGTTTCTGAATTTTAGAAAAATGTTGTAAACAGGGTTTGATTTTTTTTTTTATTGAACATTTGTTTAAATGTAGGTTTGTTTATCTTAAAATACAGATAATTTGTTTGGCAAGTGACATTTTAAATGTAGCTACTAAAATTTGAAAATAACATTAACAGAAACTAAGGAATGCAACAGGGAATATGTTTGACAAGGTAAAATTAGGTTAATAATTTAGTGAGAGACAGGTAGAGTAAAACATTTTCTTTTAAATAAGTACTTGCTTTGTTTTAAAACTTGGCGAGATACTGGTAAGAATGGGCTTGAATAATGCTGCACTGGCTGAACTCTTCAGGATGGGACACAGCTTGCATACATCTATTCTCTGTTGACATTGCAGTACAGCTTAAGCAGGGATAAAGACAGATGTGCAGCAATATTCTCAGAACTGATAGTTAGAAGGAAAAAATTATTAATTTAAAAAAAAAAAAGAAAAAAGAAAAAAAAAAAAAAAAAAAGATTTGCTCATATAATTCCCAGAATATAAAAAACATTAAATGCTCTAGTTGAAACTTTACCTCCTTGACCTAGTGGTTTGATAATATTTAAAACTTCAGTGAATTCCAGCAAAAAACTTTTAAACTATTTATATCAGGTTTCAGGATGGTAGAGAAGTTTAAATGCATTGTTATAATGCTGAAGAAACTATTAACTGCAGTATTATTACTATCCAGAAAGGGGAAATCAGAGCAATTTGCAGTTGGTACAAAACACTGAATGAACACTGCTTGTAAGTAGCAGCCCAACTGGGAAAGTGAAAGCAGAAATATATTTTAGCAAATTTTAATAGAAACTTGTAAATATTAGTAGATCATGCAACCTTATGTATTAATAATTCTTTAATTCATTAGACTTCCCTGAACCATTGCTAAAAAGATTTTTTATTTAATTAAATTAATTAAAAGCCAGAAAGATGAAAACATCATGTCATCAATTAATGAATTGGAACTGAGGGAACAAAGAAATGATGGCACAGAACCTCTGCTGACAGGTTCTCAGCAATCGTAAGTGAAAAGACTTTGAGCTGGCTCTGAAAAAAATTGTAAGCCCATAATGTAAGCTTCTGAACCTTTCTTATGAGTAAACTCTTTAAAAATATTTTATCATCAACAAAGTAGGGTTTTTTTCCTTATTGAATTATAATGTTTTAAGACTTTATGAAGACTAATATTGGTTTGAATTTCAAGGCTGCTTTACTGTAGTGATTGAGTGAAGCAAGGACCACCTGCCTTCTTTCAACATTTTATTTTCAGGAACTGCTGACATCCTGTAGCTGAATGATAAGTGGTTAAATGACCATCCCTTCATCATTGACCAGGGGAATTCTAGTGTTTTCCAGAAAAGAGCAAAACCCTATATATTTGTGTCCAGAATAAGGTGAGATGCTTCACTACAGCAAATGTAGTACCAATATTTGAACCTCTTGGATGGAGTCTGAATTTGAGAAGTAACTGGAAAGACAGAGGAATGCAACCTGCATATAGCTGCCCATTTTTAAAGCAGTGGAGATGACTGACATATGACTCACAATTTGCATCAAAGTATGTAAACGTATGGCAGAGGAGTGTAGTTGCTGCTACATAGGATAAAATGATTCTCTTTTTTTTCTACTATATCAGTACAGTGTGGTAAGTTTTAATTTTGACGTTTTTGTTTCCAGAGTTTTGCTGCAGAGACATGTCAGAGTACCTGAAGCAAAGAAGACGACCTTTATAGGCTAGAAGGTGATTTCCCTGACACACAGCCTTTAAATGACAATTTCAAATCCATTCACATTACCTTTTATGTAAGATAGGAAGATATTTGATCTGGCTTTTATGCTCGTACTGTCACTGCTGATGGTACCTCTGACTTTTTCTTCAAAGTTATCCGGAGTCAAAAATGGTCAAGATTATTTTACTATTATTATAAAATGGCAGGTTCACGCAAAGTGTGCAATCACTTGAAGAAACATATTGATTTTAATAGACTGGGGGGACAAACAAAAAATATGAAAATGTGAACAAATTTACAAAATGCAAAAGACTCACCAATTCAAATTGAAAATAATCCTATGGTTTGATTTTACAATTATACTGAGAAATATACTGAGAAATATTTAGCTTGATTTTTTTTTAACCTAGTTCTATAATTATTACAGCTGTCTTTCTAAATCTGCATATCATAAGCATTTTCATAATCTTAGTTTCTTCTTTTGGTTTTGGAGAGGAAATCCTTCTAATCTGCAAAAATTCTTAGGAGACTGAAAAATGTTTCATGTCCAAATCACTCTGGATTAGCATTTATTGCGCAAGTTTTTTCTTTCAGAAGAATGTACTCATACCTCAAACTACAATGCAGAATAAGGTCAGATATTCCTTTAGATGATTCAAAGCTTAACTGCAGATATGAAAACATTCATCTTTCAACAGTAAGGTAATTGGAGCTTAATTACATATGAATAGTATAAAAATTGATTTACCGATTTCTTGTTCTATTTAAATACTGTTTCACAAGAAAATTCTCATGTTTTCTTATGAATCAAGTCTGCGTTATGTGAGCAAAGTTGTGAGATAATGACTGTGTAGGTATATAATGACTATTTTAAATTATCCAAACCAATCTGGAACATTGTATCATGATTGTACAAATTGTAAAAAATACTACAGAAGCATCAAGGTGTAGAACAAGTTATTCAACTAAGCTGATATTTTAAGTCAATATTTTTTTTAAATTATTCTCTATGAAGACAAGCAATATTTGAAATGAATGAGTCAGGAACAAGACCAGTTGGTGATATCATCTGAGACTGGATGGATGGATGGATGGATGGTGGGGCGAGGTCCTGCTACTCTGCTTTGTAGAAGCATAAATGCAGAAGCATGAATTTCCTGATGATTTAAGTTGTTTTTTTTTTATTTTCAGTTATATTTATTTAAACTTATTTATGTGAAGCTAAATGCTCTATAAAAATCTAAGCTAACATTGCTTAAATGTCTGAACAAAATTTAAAATGGCACAAGGGAATGACTGCACTTTACAAGTGACTGCTCTGGATTTCTAGTTCAAGTGATGTCTTTCAACTATGCCAAGATTTCACTAATTTGACACAGTGCTAAAGAAGTCAAAGATTTGGCACAGAATACTTCTGCACAGACAAGGTTTTCCTCTTCCTATCCTGTCATTAGAGTTCAATAAAATAAAGTATATGTTGCTATACATCATCCTGAACAGTCTGAAGAAGGAAGAGAGCACTTCATTTTTAACTTCACTTCATTACGTATTTCAGTATTTGTTAAATATTCTCTACAAAATACGAGAAGTGTAACTATTTTATATTAATACAAAATACAGAAGTTAACTGTACACACAGGCATATATTGCTTATGGAGAATATAAGTTAATTTTTTTGACAATGAGAGACAGAACAAGCCAAAATGCTAAGAGTAAAGTTAAATTAAATTAGAAGCTCTGTTTCCTATAGATTTTTTTCTGTTATTTATACACACATTTCACAAAAAGTGGAATAAAGGCCCCTGAAGAATCTCTTCTCACTTGCTTCTTCATGAATACTAATGGCTTCCACACTTAATCCATGGATTCCACCAGTGGGTACTGGGATCCCTCAGCATGCCAAATATTGAATGCTGAATTTTACAAGGGTCATTGGGAGACCATCAGCTAAAAACTGAGAAAAACATAAGCAATAGGGGAAGTAGAAAATAAAAAGAGTACTTAAAAGGAGGAAGAAGAGTAGGAGAACTGGGAAACTGGACTGATAAACTGAAGAGAACTGATAAGATGAATATACACAGAAATATATTTCAAGTACAAAATACTTGAAAAGGAAGAAAGGTCAGAGTCCAGAATGGAACTGATGTGGTCACAATCCTCAAGGTTTTTAGGAAAAGTGTTTAGATTCAGCTATATTTTGTAACTTGTTTTGCAAAGATTCAACCACCTAGAATCTTGGCATTGTAGAGCAAGTCCCTCTGCAAGAGGCAAAACAGAGAGATGACTCCTTCTTTGAAAAGCACTCAAATAGAATCTTAATTTCAAAGGAGTAGGTCCAAATTCTATAATGTTATTATTTTAGTGCTTATAGCTGGTTGCAAATGCTTTGCTGTATTAGGCAGATAAAAGGAGATGGAAACTGCGGTTTGTTCAAGGAGATGGGAGCATGTACCAGTCCAGAACATCAGTATGCAATGGCACAAAAAACCACACCGGAGTCTTATGAATACCAAAAATGCTATTAGCATGCCAGCCTTACCAGGCTTTTGCAGGAACCATGTCCACAGGAGTGATAATTCATCCCAGAAACCCAAGAGTTTTATTCCGACGGAAATTGGATACTACAGTTTGATACAGACACAAATGAGCCCTAAAGAAGAACCTTCTGAAGCACTTCCTCTGCAAATGGTTTGCTCTAAAACACTATCCGTGTTCTACAGTCTGCACACACAGAGACAATACTCTGTTGATAAGTCAGAATGAAGAAGGAAACTCCCATATGAGAAAAAGTTATTCTTCAAAGCCACTTATAGGTACAAAAGAAAAGGAAATATGTGTCTGTTGTGTACGTTTGGTTTCATATCTCTTGAAGCTGACTAGTGTATATCAGTCTTTCTCCAGTCTGGAAAAACAGACTGAGGTATAGAAACTGTTGGAACTATTAAGAAACAATAACCTGCCACGCTCACAGATACCTTTGAGAAGAAATGGAGGGAAAATGTGGCATGATAATTCAGGAGCTGGTCTGAGGATTTGGTTAGCTTCCCTCATAATGTAATAACAGCAGCAGATTGCAGAGCAGATGGAAAGGAACTAGACTTCAAGCAATGTACAAATTAACAAATTGAGGAGATTGCTTCTTTACTATATTACTTGAAGACAGTATATAAAGAACAACTGGGTTTAGGGCCAGTCATCTGACAAGAGCTGGCATAGAATCGTGACAGAGAATTTCACATGGAAAATGTAGGGAAGAAGGCAGCCTGTTCTTCAGCTCCTTGGCTGACTGAGTAAACACCATTATCATTACTACTTGACCATCCAGTGGATGATATCTGAAAGAGCCCAACCCTGGATCTGCTATAAATTTGCTCTGTATTGTACCCACTACTGCACTTTCTGCCTGTTACACTACTCAGCATTTTAAATAAAATTATCATTGAAATAAAGGGAGAAAATTGTTACAAGTTGAGGATTTTATCCACAAATCAACGTAGCTCTACTGTAGACTGTCTACTTCACTATTGTGACTTTAATAAGTCTTCTTTAATGACTTGAAGATGAGTTATCAGACATGTCAGAACCACTGTGCATGTTTGCTCAGGGACTATCACATGTAGTATGACCATAAGACGCACAAGTGGAGAAAAGACACAAATTGTGGTGGTGAATTCATCCTCAAAAAGAACATGCTTGTGATTTTTTCCAGGTAAAGGACTAGCACATAATGAAGTAAGGGAGAGAAAGATGAATGCATATGCATTTTTGATAACAAGACTGTAAACTTTGATGACTCTGACTATATTTTTAAGGTTATTTACAAATACTGGATTTCATCTCAATGTCAGCAAGTAATTTTAGGATTCCCTAGATGAGTCCATTTCTCTCAACAGTCAGTGAAGAAAAGTTCACAGATGTAATTCATCTGATTTATCTTAGACATCTGCACTAGGTATGGCTGGGATGAAGCTAATTTCCTCTATAGCAGCTTGTATGGTGCTGTTTTAGAGTCGTGACCACAACACATTAATGCTGCCTCCCAAGGATAACCTGCAAGCATATCTCCCAGTTAGATAAATCATCTTCTGGATATTTCACTTAAATGTAAAAGTAGTTGGTTAACTTTAAACTAATATTTATTGGATTCTTAAACTCTGAGATATGACAAAATATGAATTTTTATGTTTGAGACTGTCATGGGTTGGATTATTAGGTCTAACATCCATAAAATGTCCTTGCAAGTCTACACATACCCCAGATTGCAACTAAAACCAATGAGATACTAAAGATAAAATATGGACTTTGGGGAAACACTATTCTAACTAAAAATATTACCTGTTATTTAGAAATAAGGTTAAAAAAGACATTTCCAAATAGTGTAAAAGATTCTGTGATAAAGTATTGTCAGTAAGAAACCTTTACAAAAATGAGTAAACTGCAGTTGAGATTTCATTAAAATAGTAAATTAAATGTAAAGTTGAACAGATGGTTAGCAGGATAGATATAAGCCAAATTAAATAACTATATTATATCTTAGATTCTCATTGTGAAAAGCGTTTCAAAGCACTACTGTTCACTGATAATCTGAGCCCAAAATAGTTTTATACTCTCTGAAAGTTATCATCCACATGTTACTAGCTGCAGCAAATAGTGTCATTAATAAGAATACCTAAAAAAATAGTGTCATTAATAAGAATACCTGAAGATCTTTACATTGGATGCACACAAAGCTTGAGGAGCAATGCAATGCATTTTACAGTAAGCATTTCCTTAATTTGCTTATTGATTACAAGAGAGATTTTGTAATTAAACTGATATTCTGCACTGATGAATGGAAGAAATAGAAGGTTGCTCGCTGGCTCTGCAGAGCTGTTATAAACCCTTCTCTCTGCTCAGGTACAACCACTGCAAAAATTCTCCCTGCATTCTGAAACCAGCTGAGGACATAAGAATGGTTAGAAGTGCCTGCTCTGAAGCAGACAAGTCAGAATGTAATTCTTCAGTGAAAAATGTGTCCGTTTAGCCTTGTAAAACAATATTTTGGTTTTTTAAAGAAGATAATAAACAGCTCATTTTCAAGAAGTAACAGTCACCCCTCTGTGAAGGTAGAAGGCAGTAAAATACTGTAAGACCTTATCAATAGAAACTACTGGCTAGAGGTAAAGTATGATTAAATTACCATATTTTAGGACTTAAATCTCATTTGTAATTAAAATTTAAATACATATTTCTTTAAATATTTATTATTTTTCAAAATAAATATTTCACTAGCTATATGTCAGATATAATGTCCACTTTGTGCTTTTTCAAATGCCTTTTCCAAATGCCCCCATGTGAACAAAAAAGACAGGTCACAGCGTTAAATCAGACATAGTACAGCACATCTCCTTTTTATATAGATATATAGGGTCTGTCTGGGATGGAATTAACTGTTTTTGTAGCGACCCATACAGTCCTGTGCTTTACGTTTGTAGCTACAATGGTGTTGATCACACAGTAATGTTACGGCTGTTGCTGAGCAGTGCTCACACAGCATCAGAGCTGTCTCCTCAACCCACCACTCAAAAGGCTGGTAGGCTGGAAATAGGCAAGCAGCTGAGAGAAGACACAGCTGGGATACCTGATCTAAACTGACCCAAGTGATATTCCATACTCTGTGGCATCATATTCTGCAATAAAAGTTGGATGGGGAGAAAGGAGGAAGGAGGGACATTCGTGGTTATGGTGTTTGCCTTCTGAAGTAATTGCTATGTGTACTGAAGCCATACTTTCCAGGAAGTTGCTGGACATCTGCCTCCTGATGGGAAATAGTAAATAAATTTCCCCTTCCCTTCCCATCCTTTCCTTTCCCTTCGTGGCTTTTTGCTTGTCTTATTAAATTGCCTTTATCTCAACCCACAAGCTTATCCATCTTAGTTTGTTTCCCAGTCCTCCTGAGGACAGGGAGTTAGAGAGTGACTGGGTGGGGGTCTGGAAGCCGCCCAAGGTCAATCCTCCACAATGCATTATGCTCAAGATGACTTTCTAGTAGCAGGAAGGGTTCACAACTGATAAAGTAGTACTCTGATTTCATTTTAATATTGCTGTAAATATTACTAAAGCAACATTTCAAATGCGAAGCATAATGCAAAACCTTTGGTAGGATTTTCAGAGATGCCCAGCACCTACATTCATCATATTTAGCTCTCAATAACATATTCTAAAATAAATACAATGAGAAATTTCAAAAAACTAAGTGATCCTCATTTGCTAACATCACTTATTTACAAAACTAATACCTACAGCTCAATAAATTTCTCTTTTCCATTTTGTTCAACTCACCTCAATCTAGATAGAGGTACTGCATTTTTATTTCTAGACCAAGCTTATATCATCCACTTTTAGCCACTGTCTGCTCTGTTTACAACATTTAGGTCTTCAGTTCACAATTTATGAATCAGAAACCTTCATAATATCATATACTTATATTTATGATAAATGTATCAACTTAGTGAGAAATCTCAACATTAACAGGATAATGCAGACAATCTATGAAAACCCTAAAAAAGAAGCATGCCTGTGTTTCTGAATTTATCTCTTGTAATGTTTAAAGAACCTTTCCTTGTCTTTGAAGGCTGTTCAGTCAGTAGTCTGTCACATTTGTGAAATGAAATTCCATTTCTTTTTCTGTACTTCAAATGAAAACAAAATCCTCTGCTAGATAAGACAAAGAAGAAAAGAATGGACTGTGACCCTGTCCCTTTTGATTTACTGGCTGTACAGGCACACTGTGCATTACACTGAATCATCTCTTTAATTTCCCCACAGGTTGTATCTCAGAGCCAGCATACATATATGTCCCTTGCAGGAATCCAGTTCCACTTTTTCACATCCAGTTTTTGTCTTTCCTGTTATACTGGAGGGTGGTCATTTGCCAGAACTTAAAGCTGATGGCCTTTTACTTTTTTTCTGTATTGATCAGAATTCAACTTTCTACAGGTCATGCTTTGTTCCAGATAAAAACCAGGCAAGTAACAGTGAAAAGAAAGAATATTACATATTTTCATTTTTTTATACTTCTCAGAAAAACAGAAAATTTTAGGCTAGAATGAACCTCTGGAGATCACCTAATCCAAACTCCTGATTAAGGCAGGGCTCATTTCCACCTAATCAGGTTGAGGGAAGTTAAGGTCTTTGCTCAGAAGCAGAGGTCTGTTGATGAAGTTTCAGACCTCCAAAACTGATGTAGAGTCAGAGGCAAGGAGCAGCACAAAGGATATCTACCACTAAGTTGAAGATGACCGTTGGGAAACTGCTTAGGGGTTTATTAAGATAACAGTATAAACATCCCTTCCCTCTTTTGCAGATTGGATGACCCATGTCAGGAAGATTGACAGCAGCAAGCACTCCAAAAGGGAAGTTTACTCTTTGCTCTGTTGAATTAATTACTTTAAATACATTTCAACTTATTTGGAGAGATGAAGACACTTTGCTCATCTAAATTTAAAGTGAAAGTTATTTAATTTTTTTTCCAGAAATGTACCATTTTGCTTAGTTTTAAGGTTTGGGTTATTTTCTGACAAGCATTCTGAACTGATGAAAAAGTACATTCAACTTTTGACAATTTCAGACAAACTACATTCATCTTGGCAGTAATCATGCTCTTACATGTGCAAAAACACAGTGCAAAGTAAAAACAAATCTGTGAACTGATTTTGGACTGAAAAGCCTACAAAGATTTCTTGTTAAATAAGGATTTACTAACAGAAAAATAAAGAACCGCTATCCTCTTGGATAGGTAAGAAGGAACCTTCACTGGGCTGACTTTGGTCTTTAAATGGATTTCTGAAATAACAATTCCTAAAAATATTTTTCTATTTCCTTAAAGGCAAACAAGACTTAGGCATTAATTCATCATATTGTCAGGAAGTATTTCTAAGGCTAAGAGAACTCTTTCTTAGAAGCAAATCACTCCGGAGCAAAAGAAACTATGACACAAATGAGGAACATATGGGTTTCCTCCCCAGGACAGTTGGGCTCTGAATGTGCTGTGGATAAGATACATTTCCATTAGTTTTCCAGCATAAAGCTTCACCTTGCATTCTCTCTAATCTGTTGTAGGCTTGACAATGTCTGGCATAACCCCAATCCATACCATAACTGGTATTGCTGGCTACAACAAGAACAACTATGCCTTGTTATGCAGAGATACCTGTGGGAAGCCAGCACTAACCATATGGCTTTTACCAGACAGAGGAAATTTTAAGGTTTGGAAAATAAGTACTTGAACTTGCTGGTATCGTGCCTTCAGTCTGGAAGAGAAATAGCCTCACCAGCAGTTTTCTGAGGGCTTTCTGTCACTTCTCCCACTGTCCTCTCTTTACCAGAGTCCTAGCAGTCAGCTCACAGTTACATGCATCTCTATGTATGTCTTTCAGGGAAGAGTCAGTTATCAGCATAAATGAGACAAAAAAAAAAAAAAAAGAAAAAGATGGTCATTAAACTTAATCTATGTAGTTGTGTACTGTTTTATTTTTCTCTAATACCTTTTAATTGCTAGCACTTCTAGAATCTAGACTATAGAATCTAGTTTTATAGCCATTTTCACATGCTTAACATAAGGATCAAAACTTTTTCCATCAAAATCAGTAATTCAATAATTACTATTTACAGGGATGGCATCAAACTAGGTAAATGAGTAACAAGATTTTATCCAGCCACAAAAGAGATGATTGTTCTTTGAGTTAATCTGGAAGTAAAGAAACCCCAAATGATTTGGCCAGACAGGCAAGATACAAAACAGATAAGACAGAAAAGATTGGGTTTGGAATGGGACTAAAAAAGTTGATTCTGTTTCGCTAAAAGCTGAATGGACTGTAGAGACAATCAAGAGAATACCATTTTCTTAATGCCACCAGCAGTGCCAGTCTGGAACAAATATTAGCTTTCAATATCCTGAGATGACCTCCAGGGCAGAGAGATACTAGGAAGTGTAATGGCTTTGACGTTACTGGGATCATTTGCTCCCACAGATATTCTGGGGATAAACTCACAAAAGATGAGAAAGGGAACTAATATATGATGTCATGTATTTGACAGGCCAAATTTGGAATGCTGACACCTTGCATTCTTACTACTGTAAGACAAAAACTCATTCATTTTTTAAGAATTCTTGACTACATTTTCTGAGACGTTTTCAAATAATTATAAGCACTATGGTCAGCTTGAATAAAAAATATATGAAGTAGAAGTAGGGTCAATATTCAACATACTTCATTCTGAGGTTCTTCTGTCCAGAACTGCAATAAAGCAAAACCAATCTGACTTGATACAGAGGGTATCAGCAGTAAGAAAAAAATGGTAATGAAAAATTCTGACATCAATTTCTCTTGGACAATGGAGGCACTACAGTGAGCCTTCTTAGTGGAAAGAGATTTTTGCCACAACAGTGAGGCCTTCATTATTTAATAGCTGGTTTTTTCAAGAACAGATGCACATAGCTGCACAAAATTTATGTTTAAGGCCAGCCGAGTGAGTAAATGACTACTGCTTACTGGAATGAGAGGCATGAAGCACTCGGGTGGCAAGCGCCAAAAAGAGACGTGGAATCAAAAGAGAGGAATTCTTGTATATTTGCAATTTCAGACTTTGTGAGGCCTCTTGTCTCACTCATCAGTCTTTTCTTAATGGAGTGAAACTACTTGCAGTTGATAAGTTTATAACTGCAGAAAAAGGATTGGTCATTCACCTTGAGTTTTGCAGTATGATTTGCAGGCTCTGACTACTACTCCCTGGACGATGCTGCTTACAAAGTTTTGCATTTACTTGCATGACGATCCTTTAAGGTGAATTTCTTTCATATTTCAACTTTTAAAATATTTGTTTGTAATGTTTTGACTAGAATGTTTGATTTTCAATTACAAAATAAGGCATGCAATGGTTAACAGAGTAGTTACCTGTGAACTCAGAGATTTAAAGGCTGTAGAGTGTCAAACACAATAATCCACTCGGATCTGCATAATCCAGATCACAAAATTCTATATAGTAACTCTTGGCAGAAATGGACTCTTTCTAGGTGAAGTTAAGTCTATTAGAAAGTCTTGATTTCAGTAGCTTAAGCATACATACATCAGATGTACACAACACCTAATTTTTCCAGTAATCTCACTGCAAAATACCTGCACTTTATTCATAATTCCATGTCCAGACTTTGCTTTCAACTACTGCATCTTTTACACCTTTGCTAAACTAAACTACTTTCAGAAATCTTATCCTTAATTTCAGTAATTAAAGACTTAATTCAAGTTCCTAATGATCTACTCTTTTAAATACAAAGTCTCAAACCACAAATCATTCTTTTTGTGCTCCAAGTTCTTAAGCTTTTGTGTCTTGATTTTTGTTTTTTGTTTTGTTTTTATTCTCATGAATTTTCAAACATAATCTGTATAATGGTGTATTTGTATCTCTTTTTTCTCAGGGAATAAACTCTTTTTTCAATACCCAAATTCCACCACTAACTTACCTGGTCAAGGTTTAAAAAAAAATCATGTGAAATTCACTATAGTTTATATCATAAAATTACTCTTGCCATGCACAAAATAAAAACTAGCATTGCTCTCTTAGGAGTAGTGCAGCAGCAAAAGAGTGTTTTGCTGGCACAAGTACTCATTTTTGAATATGCTGATTGTGGTGAAACCATCTACAGTGTGCATGTACCTGCACTTGCAGCTGTGTAACACAGGTCAGAGCTGAATATAAATACTGGCTTGTGTTTGGATGGATTGCTGAGGTATAAGGATTCATTGCTCTTCTTAATGAATAAAATTAAAGCTCTCGTTAAATTTTGCTTTTGGATAATTCTTTTTAATAATTATTTATTTCATCAGAGGTAGGAGGAAGGGGAATTTATGTGGGTTTTGTTATTAAAATGGGCTGTTTCTCTCTTATAGGGTGAAGGAAAAAGCTGTTACCTATCTCTCTACCAAAACTGTGAAGAAAATTAAGCACTTCCCTCTTCTATTTTTTCTATTTTCCTCCTTCAAAGTCAATAAAAATATATCTACCCGAATCCCACAAAATTTTTTTCTGAGTTGTGAAAAGCTTTATGGTATTTGCTGCAATTTGGATGAAGACTTTTAAGAAGTCACCTGACGTCCCTGAAGCAATTAGTTCTACATTCCTTGCACACTTACAAACTGAAAAAAACCAAACCTTAACAAAGAAAGCAAGTAGCAGGGACAGATCAAAGTCATAGAATGATCTGGGATGGAACTCTTCCTAACATGTCTACAAGTTCAGTACACACATATGCCTAATAAACATTATTAGTGAACTGTCTCCCTCTTGCACTGATTGTAAAAGCATTTTTAAGAGTAACATAATGTGGATGTTTCTTTCCTTTCTGCAACGCAAAACCTCAAATATCCTCACCCAGCCCAATTCCAATTAACAGCTAAAAAAATCTCCCGATCACAGTCATGAACCAATTAAACAGGAAAACAGGGCTGAGAATTTGAATGATGGAAGTTTTGGGAAACAAACAAACAAACAAACAAAAAATCTAAAAGGTCAGTGCTGGCATAACAGACCAAATCTACAAAAGATTGCTAATTTCCAAAATCAAACTGCCATTTCAGTCATAAAGAGGTATATGGGCTCTGCAGGTGGTGGCAACACTTTCACCACAGGGGAACACCAATCTGCTACACTTGTAGTCCCCATTACAGAATTTCTGAAAACTAAGTTTCTGAAGGTAAAAGTGTGAGGCAGTGTAGTGAAGCTGCCTAAGAATGCAGGTGGTGTAAGACAAAATGCTTTGGTTTGATATAAATGCTTCTCACTAAAGCAGATGAAGATTCAACTGCTGATTGGAGAAGAGCTTCCTAGAACAAAGTTATTTGGACTGAAGGAGAAACTCACAATGGTAAAAAAAAAGGAAAAATGTGGAAAAGAATTTTAACACAGCATAAAATAGATTCAACAGACTCCAAGCAGCAAATGCAAATACTAGTAACAGGTATCATTAAAACTGGTTTTCAGAGCCTTGACTTTTTACTTCATTTGTTTACAAGTTCTAGAAACAAACATGCTTAAGATCTGATGTTCATTAGCACCTCTCCTGAGGTCCAGCTTTTTCTGTTTTAGCATTCTTAGAGTCATGAGCAATTCAAAGATTATTCATCTAGTGATCTAAAAAGCCTCCACACTAAGGACGGATTTGGAAAATTAAACCAAAAATGGGGCAAGCATACATTTAAATACCTGAATAATGTTCACACTTATGTTCAAACATCAGTGTGTGTGAGACATTCTGAGCCTGATTTTATACCAGTTCTTTCTGGGAATAAGACTAAGTCACTCCTCTTCAATGGCACTGGTTCCTCCCCTCTTCCTGACATATTTTTAACAATCTTCTTTCAATATGTTGACTACAGTGCATGTTCATTTCCTTTTACAATTCTAATTTTTATTAATAAATACAAATAAATATAGGTAGATACAGAAATGATCCACTTCTGCACAGAGCCATTTAAGTTCATTTCAGACTGATATAATTCAAATAGGCTTTTGTTATAACATTCTTGGAAAGAAAGACTATTATGACGCAAAACTAATGTTTCTCAAAATCTTAAAGTTCCTTTAAGTTAATCTTGTACAGAACTCCGTCTATTCAGTGCAGCCTTAAGACTGTGACCTTAGTCATATCAGCTGGGTTTATTGGAAAAGAGATTTGTAAATTCTGCTTTTCACCAAATCAATACTACTGTTAAAATGAAAGGTCAAGTAGCAGAGTAACTGCAAAGGTTACTATTTAACAACACCACCACTTAAAATGGTTTGCACAATGTGTTCTTAAATAACTGCATTACACTGCCATAAAATAAACCTAAAATATCACTGTGGTATTTGTTAATTTATTCTGACATGATTTCATTAATGGAATTGCTCGGCATCATGTTTCTAGTCTGCTAGGCTTCCCTAAAAATAAACTACTTGAAGAGATTAGGGATTTATGTGTATAGTCTGTCAGAAGGCTTGTGTCTTGGATCCATTCCAGACTCAAAATAGGTCCCACCGGGAATCATTTACTTTCAAACTGGTAATAGTCAATAATTCTAGAAGCTCAATTTAACAGCTTCAAATCAATGTAATAATACAAATAAGTTCAAAGTTTAAATTCTTTTTTAGAACTATCAGGTTACAGGATTCAATAACATTCAAGATTCAATCCCCTCCACAACAAAATGTAAATTGAAGAATTAAATATTGCTTGCTCCTGTAATTACATATTGCTTAGAAAAAAATCTAACATTTGCAGACAGGGAGATCAAAATCTCAGATACATTTTGTAATGTTTTGAAATTCTTAACTGTCTTTTTAACTGTGTTCTAGTGTTTGCATTTTAGTAACCTATACTCATTATCTTAAGAAACCAAAACATATCCAAAGAAAACAATAACCCAGGATCTACTATATTTCCATTGGTTTATTAATTACAATTAAGAGCAAGTATTGAGACTAAATGATGCATCAGGGATCAATGAAATGATATGTCCAAGTACAGGTTGCAGCACATAAGGAGTGAAACACATGACTGGCCTCAACATTCATGGGGATACCAGAGAGAGAAAGGGAGAATGTATGTATTTTAGTAGCAATTAGGTATTGAATTTTTTGTTTGGTTGGTTTTGTTTTTTTTCTGTAATAAATTCTGCTGCATGTTCGCTGCTGTAGTCTGACAGAGCAGAATACTTACCTTCAGGAGTATTATTAAAGCTACTGATGTCAAAGTGTGAAGTTAAATTAAGCATGTTGCATGTTGCTGAACCAGAGTACCCTGGTAAAACTGAGCTCTCTGGAAGCAACATCATAATTCAGGGGTGACAGAGATCTTTTCTTATCAGTCACTACACAGCAGGTGGTTTTCAGCTGAATTAGATGATAGCGTCTTCAATATCCACTTTGGAAAAGTGAATAAAAACAAAAGGAAATATACAGACACCTGGAAAGTCTTTAAATGACTGTTAAGAAATTACAAGCATTGCAGGCCTAGTTTGTGTGACATATTCAGTGCTTCCCATAAAGTCACTATAAAGTTACTAAGGAAAATGGTATATATTTGCTTTGAAAGATGACTGGACTACTATTGCGAAATGGGATAATAATTCCTTATACACACAGATAAACACCACAAGCTGAGACCAAGTTACAATACATAACCATGTTAGGAATATATAAAATCAAATTCTGTAAGTAGGTGTAATGAATTGTAGCAAAGTAGAATGTATCATCGCACACTGATGTTAAGATTTCTGTGTAAAGACTGGATTAAAGAAAAGACAAATGTAACTAAAAATTACAATCACTGGACCAGAAAGCCAGCTAAGGAAAGGAGCATAGTTTCTTGGATTCACCAATTTAATCAACTCATGGTTTCATGTCAGCTGTCACAAATGTCAGTTTATCACAAGTTTTCAGAACTTACTTTCAAAACGAATTCACAAAGGAGACCAGTAAGTAAACACAAGAGACCACTATGAAACAGTATCTGTTCCTGCTTGATTCACCACTAACAAGTAGATGTTAAATAAATTATTAAATAAATAGTTAGGTATAGCTGTAGTTCTATTTGGAATTGCCAGTTTAAAAATAAAAGTTCACTTTATTAATTGATGTACAAATATATTTTGCACATATTAACTGAACTACATTTACTTGTTAGCTTTATGAGTCAAACTACGGATCAAAATGAACTATTTAACTGTAATTCTGAAACTCTGCACAAGTTTATGTAATGCTGTAAATAGGTGTGAGCTCATAGGTATCACCCGGATTGCACTGATTTACATTCACTGATGAGCTGACTCTACATTTCACATTTATCTATTTTCATTAAGATACACTAATGATAGTGATTATCCAGAAAGGTAATAAAGTAAGAATCTCAAGATAAGATAGATGATGGTCATTAACTGTGCATACTACCTTGTTCTGAAATTGCATAGAAATTGTTTTCACCAAATACTAGCATTAACATCTCATAGAAGGCTCAAGTAATAGTTAATAAAAACTGCTATAAAATGAAGAATGAAACATCTACAAATTTGTGCCTATTAGATGTTTGAATTGGCTTCACTGAAACAGCATCACCAGAGAAGTACTTAAGGACACATTTAACTTATGGTAATTCCTCACAGTTCACAACTAGACACGTGTATTTCTGAGCTTTTCTGACTCAAATCTAAAACCAGATATGTTACTGCATCTTTATTTCCCCTCCTTTATAGAATTTTACAGTAAATGGTACTGTGTAAAAATTTCTGCCTGATACTAATATATTTGTGGGGGGGAAATGATATGATTCCCATAGACACTTTCTCATTCCTTTATCTACCTTTTATTTACTTGCTTAGGTCTGTCAACTCAGATTTTTTGTTTTCTATTATTTCCCCTTATGCAAACATTCATCTTGTCTGCTTAGATTGTGAATTACACTACTAAAGTGTGACCCAGGAGATGCTGACACTGCAAATCTGCCTGGCTGAAGAGGAAATAATTCAGTTAAGAATGAATATCCCAGATACAGACCAAGGAAACCACCTGGAGCTGACAAAAGATAAATAAGATTATGCTGATAGAATCACTTGCCTTGCTCAAGAGAATGCCAAAATCAGAAGAGCTGACATTCCCACTAACATTTCAAGGTTACAAACATGAATAGAAATAATTTACTTTAATTCCTAGTAGACAGACATTTGCTCTCACATAAGCATTGGATGTAGTTGAGCAATTTAACAGATGGCATTTCAAAGGAATGCTAAGGCTAAAGAAAAAAAAAAGTCAGGTTTGTACAAATTAGCACAAAGGTGCAGTTCTAATGAAATTCTACTTCAGAATGGGATGTACAATTTGATGCATTTATCTCAGCAGAGTTCAGGTTGTTGCTTACATTTCTATCAATTCCGTACTAACTCTGATGACAGAAAAGAATTTATGGGTTTTTGGGGATGATATATATTTTAACTTCCAATAAATGACCACCCTGAGTTTCTCCATCTAAAGAAAATAAGCAAAACTAAACCAAAGGTCAGATGGAACTGGGTATTTGGAAACACTTCCGAGAATCACAGAGTCATGGAATGTTTTGTCTTGGAAGGGACCTTTAAAGATCATCTAGTCCAACACCACTGCCATGGTCAAGGACATGTTTCACAAGACCACGTTGCTCAAAGCTCCATCCAACCCGACATTGAACTCTTCCAAGGATGGGGCGCCATTAATTCTCTGGGCACCACACTCATCATAAAAAAAATTCTTCCTTTTATCCAATCTCTTTCAGTTTAAAATTGTTGACCTTTATCCTGTCACTACAGGCCTTGTTAAAAATTCTCTCTCTGCCTTTCTTATGAGCCCCCTTATGAGAAGTACTTTGCTGATGATGCTGTTTTAGCAGAGCCAGTTCAAATATTTAATAGGCACAAATATTGAAAGGCTACAATATAGTCTCCCTAGAGCCTTCTCTTCTCCAGGATGAACAACCTCAGTTCTCTCAGACTGTCCTCATAGGAGAGGTGTTCATCCCTCTGATCAGTTTTGTGGCCCTCCTCTGGACCCTATCCAACAGGTCCATGTCTGTCTTGTACTGCAGGCCCAGAGCTGGACACAGTACTCCAGGTGGGACCTCATGGGAATGGGGGCAGAATCACCTCCCTTAACCTGCTGGCCATGCTGCTTTTCATGCCACCCTGGAAGAGGTTGCCTGGATGAGCTGTGAGTGCACATTGCCAGCTCATGTTCAATTTTTTTTGATAATGCAAAGAAGTAACTCAGAGATCATTCCCACATTTTTATTTATGTAAATGTATAGCTTCAGACCAACTGCCAGTAAAAAACTTAGTAAAGAAAAAAATACAGGTATGGCTCATATAATCAACTGTGTTAATGAACTGTTTGCATTGCTTGCAGCAGGTTAAGAATATTAAGCCTTTGCTCCCGCTGAGTATGGCAGATACTTTCAATTTGTTATCTCCCTAGGAATTTGTCATAATGTGTCACAGTAAGGATGTTTTTACATTCTGTAGTTACTGGTTACTAAGTAAAAAGTACCTGCCTGAGATCACAGCTAGATTATATATGTCACCTATATGGCAGAATAAACACCACTTTAAAAGTCCGATTTTATAAATGGTCTGTAGGCTAAAGATGACCAGTCCTCCTGCTGAAGCATTTAAGGGCCTGAACTTGACCCCAGTTTTCTGGTGCCTACTTTTAACAAGCCAGCATATGCCTTCCTGTATCTTCCTACAGCAGCTTTGATGTTATTTTTGCCTACAAAAGGCTTGTTCTCACTATTTCAAAAGGCACAGACCCTGAACACTCTTTTGCACAACCTGAATGACGAATGGGAAATGTTTATAATTCAATCATCAATCATAACATACTGTCTTTGTAAGTATATATACTTAATCTGAAATATCTACTGTAAGGAGTGGAAGATTTTTCATTCCTGTATAATTGTTCCTCATAATTATTCCTTTCCATATAATCACATCACAAACTGAATGCATTCCAACTATTAACATCTAAAGCATGTATTTTGTAAAAAAAAAAAAGTTGGTTATGGAAGCTACATTCTATTATTGTATGATTTCTAGACCATATTATATGGGCCTAATATGCAACATACTCTGTACTTTATTCCAGGGTTCACAAGGATATTATATTTTCTCTTTAAAGGAAGAACAAATAGGTGGCTGGAAAAAAAAAAATCCTGAATTAGCTGGAAAAGGTTAATTTTATATGCATGTTTAAGCAGAAAAAAAATGAACCTTCAATTTTTGGCTGAATTGTTTCAATACCCATTTGTCTCTGAAATTGAGACAATGATGATACAGGGAAACTTTCAGTTCCAAAATGTAGTTTTCAGACACATCTCCCAGGCTGTGCTTCGGACTATCCCTCCATCAGGGAAGGTACAGATACATCTCTAGAGGTACAGTCTGGCTGGAGACAGGGAAGTATGAAGACACAAAACCAGGTCCCATAATGCCATAAAGCACCACAATGATTTAGATTCATGCAAGGACTAATGCAAAACTCCTTTAAATGCCAACAGTTTACACTATCTTTCCTTAAAAGTGAAAAGAAGTAAACACTGTCTAGTTGAAAATTTTAATTTGTCAGAAAATGTATTTTCTGTAGAAAAGTCTGAATTAAAAGTTTTATCCAGTTGTAATAAAAAATTATCAGAGTTGGTTGGGGTTATTTCCCCCCCCTGCTGGGTCTCTCTGTACTGTCAGTCTTTGGTCAAGCAGCACACTTGAAGAACCAGAGCATTTTCAACCTAAGTCTACAGTTATCTTGACAGCAGATGTCAAGAAAAATCTGCTGCAGGGAAATCTGAAACATATGCAGAACAAATCTGGGGAAAGACTTGAGGGATGGCATTGTGGAAACAGTTTTAATGACATACTGCAGGAATGCTGAAAAACAGTAGTTCAAGAATTTCAACCCACTGATGAAAGCATTAACTTTTGTAATTACAGACATATCACCTAAGTTCTCTGCCACGTTTTCTCCAGTACATTCAGTGGCTGAATGCAAACCTTCCTGCAGACTTTAGAAATCACTGAAGTTCTAAAGAGCATTACTGTTATTACAACAAAGAGAGGTTATTTATTAAGGGGGTAGAATTACATTAGGACACTACAAGGTCTCATTATTAAAGTGTCAGCAAGAAACCATAAGAAGAGCTAACCTTGTTCTTTTTCTGCTGCTATGGTCAAAATTGAAGAAATTAGAAGGTGAAAATGAGGGATTCTGCACATGGATTTCCATGTGTATCTAGAAGGATATATGAGAAGTTCTATGACATGAAACAACATTTGGAATTATCTATACTTTGCTATTTTTATTTCTCTTCTCTTTGCTCTTGGCCTTGCCCAGTTACCACTCTCCTAGTTCTCAATGTCTGAAGTGGCTTCTTAAGAAGCTTTCTATCTTCACTCCAGTTTTGCAACTGCTGATATCAAAATACATAAAACATGAATAAATGTCAACAATGTCCACAGATAGAAATACATGTACCTTCCCTTCTCCTGTTCTTTCTCCTGAATTTATAAACACACAGACAGATACTATTTCCTATCCCACCTTTACCATGCTGTTTTTCTTTCTCTGTGGTACACAGGCAGGAGGTTATCCTTGGAATTGCAGCATTTTCAATCAGATTGTCCCTTTCAAAGCCTTCATTACTGTTCAGCAGATAGAATAAAGCTCTTCAAGTCACTCTGCAAAACTTCTGAACATACTACGAAAAATTAAGCTTCTGACATACCATGCAAAATTAATGCTTTGTTATGAAACTCAGTCCTCTGACGTTTGCTCAGAACAACTATTGATCTCAGCAGAACTCATCACCAACCTAATAAAAGATAATAGCATATTTTTACTCCATTGCACTCTGACCTATTTCGTTAATTTCAGTTTCAAAATGGTAACAGCAGCATAGTGTTACCACTGAATTTTGCTGCCTTCTACTGTAATTTAAGTCATTTATTCATCAGGGTTTCTTATTTTCTTAACTGGTTTCATCTACATACAGCAAGATCAAATTCTTTACAATGAATGCTGAGTGATGATAGATGCAAGTGTGGAAAAGCTTTCAGTGTAGGTATCTCCACTATGCAAACCATAAGAAAGAGGTCAAATTTTGGTCCCACAGCCTTAATAACATCCTTTCTACTGACAAACTGATTGATGTGTTTGTCTTTAAGTGTTTTTTAAGTGTTTTGAAAAGAAGCAACAGTCCAAAGTATACGTCAACTTTGTATGTTAAGAGTTAGAAATACTGGCACAATAGATGAAAAGCAGACAAAAAAATTCTTTGAAGAACTGCTTTCCTTAGGAACATTCCTTCCCGAGCCAAAACAGCACTGTTGTCCAGCAGATAGAATAATGCCATTTTACTCATGATAAAACAATGGCTGAATCTAGGAGATATACAAAAATAAATAATTCTCTGCACTCCACTACTCCTTAGGTGTAGTAACAAATCTTTTTCCAATGGCAGTAAGCAGAAAGTTATCTTTCTTTTACAAGATGTCCGGTGCCAGCTAAATGTCCATGTTAATACATAAGGAGCAATAAAAAATTCTAAGGCAGTAACCGGCATGTAGACGTAACAAAAGGAAGGAAAATTCAGACTGTGACTATTTAGGGAATTCATATACCTAAAGTCTATGAATTTCTCTTTATGGTGTTTTGTTGTTTTTTTTTTTAATTTATTTTTCTTTTGTCTGTCCCAGTAAGTAAATCCCATTTTTTCTGCATTTTCTCATGTGATTTTTTCTCTCACCGCAAACTGAAATTTCACCTGGTGATGACCCTGCAAGGTCAATAATCTTATTAATTCAAGATGGCCTTTGTCCTCCCCCTGCTTTTTTTTTTTTTTTTCTTAACAAATTAGCCACATTTCTGTTTGTTTGCTACCACCAAAGATAATGCAATTTTTGAAGCTTAAATTGGGCATTTCAGAAAAAAAGAAAGTAAACAGCAGCAGAAGACATACAGAGGATCCAATTATAAAAGGAGAAACAATACAAATACAGAATATTATTCACTCTGTCCCTTAATATAAAAGCTAGGAAATAGACAATTAAATTTTCAGGATCTAAAAAAGTACAAGTATTTTCCACAGAGTGCATAATGTCAGCCTAGAGTTCTTCTTGCTGGGTACTGTAGTAGCAAAAAATGTAGATAATTTGAAAAAGTGATATTATAAATTCATATAAGCCCATTAACGGTTACTGCTATATATAGACACATCATCTGAGACAGCTGGCTGATACCATTGCTGAGCTGCTCTCCATCAGTTTTGAAAAACCATGGAGAACAGGAGAGGTGTCTGATGAGTGGAACAAAGCTAATGCCACTCCAGTCTTCAAAAAGGGCAAGAGGGAAGACCCAGGCAACTACAGATGGGTCAGCCTCACCTCCATCCCTGGAAAGGTGATGGAGCAGCTCATTCTGGAGGCCATCTCTAACCACACGGAAGAAAAGAAGGTTATCAGAAGTAGCCAACATGGATTTACCAAAGGGAAATCTTGCCTGACTGATCTGATATCCTTCTATGAAGCCATGATCAAATGGGTAGATGAAGGGAGAGCAGTGAATGTCTTATATCTTCACTTCAGTAAGGTTTTTGATACCANGCATCTCCCCTATGGAGAAAGACTGAGAGAACTGGTACTGTTTAGTTGAGAAGACTGAGAGGGGATCTTAATGACTATAAATATCTGAGGGGTGGGTGTCAAATGGAAGGAGGCAATCTCTTTTCTGTAGTGCCCAGTAAAAGAACAAGGAATAATGGGTATAATCTTGAGCATGGAAGGTTCCACCTCAACATGAGGAGTAACTTCTTTACTGTGAGGGTGACAGAGCACAGGAACAGGCTGCCCAGAGACATCGTGGAGTCTCCTTCTCTGGAGACTTTCAAGACCTGCCTGGATCTGTTCCTGTGTGGCATGCCCTAGGTGATCCTGCTTTATCAGGGGGGTTGGACTTGATGATCTCTAGAGATTCCTTCCAACCCCTACCATTCTATGATTCTATGATCTAGGTCAGAAAACTTATAAGCACTGCAATGGTAGAAGGTGTGATGGTGTGCTCCTTTCCTAGATGTCTGACAACTGTCAGAAACAGTTTTTTTCTAAAGTTTAGATGAACAGTCTGACACATTAAGGCTTTTCTTATATTCTTATGAGATGATAGACATTTGCAGGTCATGAAAATAAACAAAAAATAACTTCTATGACGTGTGTAAACAGCTATTATAAATATGTTGGTCTTGTACTTTCAGAAGATCCTCTAAATAGACTTAAACCAGGGTGGAAAAAACATCTATCACCACAGAAGCTTTTTGTTGATGCTGGGTCCCAGTGAAAACAGACATACAGGAACAGTGTTTTATTTATGCATATGCTGGCAACAACACTGACAAATAATTTATTCATGTCTTAATGTTCCTCCTGGTACCACACAATTTCATCCAAGGACACTTTGGAAAACTTCATAGAGCAACTAACCACTGTTTGTCTGAAAGCTCCAGAACTGTTTTTAACACTCTGTGGTACTACTGTGAGTATTTTAATCATAGCAAATTTCACCATCAGAAATCCTTTCTAAAGAACTTTTTTTCCCCCCAAACAACAGCAGTACAAGACAATCCAACTGCACTCGTAATGGCTTTGGTATATGGTACCAACAGGCAATCATAACTTGGTGCAACAATTGAGCAAAAGATACTTTGATAAAAAATACACACAGTGAGTATGCAGGAATCAAAATTCTGTTATCTCAATTTAGCCCATACTTTTCCTTTACAGTATTGCATCTAGAGAATCACTGGTTTCCAATTGTCTCATTTTAGTGATGACCAGAAATTCAGAGAAAACACACAAGAGGAAATCAGTGCAGTCAGCCTAGCAGGCTGGAAGCAATGTGCTTCTCAATTTATCCTGAGACAGAACAATACTGGAGTTTCCATTGCACCTGATCAGATGCTGTTCCACATTTCTCTGCAAAGCATCTGTTTGTACCACAACGTAAACTACTTTCAAGGCTGCTTTGCAAATAGTGCTGATTTGGATCGTAGACATAATCTGCCTCCCAGTGGTGACGAGTACAGAAAGCAAAATGAAAAATATGAAACTGAAAGAGAAGGCTGCACACTACTGAGGTCCTGGCTTCCTATTCAGCTCTCATCTATGCTCCTGAAGTGGCACCAGTGCTCATACCAGGACCAGACCAGATCTAGGCAGAAGTAACTCATGGAATCGNGGGCTGGAAGCACACACTGGCTGCTCATGTCCAGCTTCTTGTCTACCGGAACCCCCAAGTCCTTTTCTGTGGGGCTCGATCACCTCTTCCCCCAGCCTGTATTGACAGTGGGGATTGTTCCAGCCCAGGTGCAGGACCCTGCACTTGCTCTTGTTGAGCCTCATGAGGTTCACCTGGACCCACCTCTCCAGCTTGTCTAGTTGACTCCTTCACCCACCTCAAATTGCATATAGTGCATATAGTGCTTGGCCCTCAGCACCATTATTTTTTCTTTACAGATCACATAAATATAGGCTGCACAAGGTTGCTTTTGCCAAGCTAGAAGCAAAATCAGTCTGTGTTTATCTTAGCCTTTTGAGAAGGTTAGCAGATAGTCCTAGCTTAGCACAGAGCCTATTCTTGCCATTTAGACTATATCTAGCTGTGAAAGAGATTACATTTCATGTCTTTTCCTTTTGCATGAAAGGGTAAATTTTGATCTGACAAGATAAACTGGGCAAAGGTATTTTAGAATAGGCTCTCAAAAAGACCAAGGTTTCAAAATCCAAGCTCACAATTTTTTTGCCATATCAAAAGGTAAGTTTTCATAGTGGGTGTCACAATAAGAGACAGTTCTTCAGCAGCAGTAAGCCTCACACAGCTATGTTGAGCCTATGACATATAAGCACAGCAGGACAGGCAATCAGCCTGAGAGCTGGTCTTCTGGCAGATGCAAACAGACTTGGGGAAGCAAGAAGAGATACCCCATCAAATAACTAAAATTAAGGAACAAGACTAATCAGAGTACTTTTTGACAGTGTCAATTAAAGTGGTCCCCTGAAGATAACACAGGCCAGAGCACACCTATTAATGAGGTTCCTCATGTGGAAGAGGACTAGATGGTAATGGCTGTGAGTTTCATTTTTACTGCAACGTTGACAACAAGGAAAAGAGACTGTACCTGGTGTCCCCAGAAGAGAAGACAGATCATGGGAAGGAAGTCCTTCATTTCCATATTTAAGAAATTAGCTAGATTTAAAGCATGCCAAGTTATATGAGTCCTTTACTACTAAGGTACATAAGAAACATCTTAAACACCCTACTCTCTCAAGGTGATGAGTAAATTGATCTATCTGAAGAATTATGCCTTGTCTGGTCCAAAGACACACAGCTCTGTAGTCTGGCTACTTTCATTCAACTTTCCCACCTAACTGTTGGTGGTGGAAAAGGGCTCCGCTTCTCAAACTTTACTCCTTCCCCTCTTTGAATCTCTTTTTCCATTTTCCAGGTTAGAAAACTCAATTCTAGCCAGGAATGGAAAGAAAGTTTCCTGCATTAACCAAGGCATCAAGTAATGTTCAGTGGCTAGCCTGTTCCTGCTTTTTCCCTGAATCCTTCCTCAGGTGTCTGCCTTCCTATCTGCAGGGTAAATGTCGGCAGGGCAATGGCCAAACCAAACCAAACACTCATCAGTCTGCGTGAAATTTCCCAAAACAACATGGTAACTCACGCACAAATGAAGTCAGACTCCAAGGAGGAGTGTACAAAGCACAAAGAGATTTAAAAAATAGGTACAAGCACATGCTTTCGTAGCAAATGGCTTATTAGCACTGCTGAAGAAAATCTGTGGCCTGGAGACTTGAACTATCTTGTCAGTCTCCCACAGATGTTTTTTCTATCCTGCTATCTATGCTCATTGCTCCTACAGTACTTTCATTTCTATCTAATAAATTAATTGCTTCCAATTAATTGACAGTAGCTTCATACTGTATTACCAAAGGATTACAAATTAAATTTTAATTATGGTTCATTGTGCAGGAGAAATCAAGTATAAACATAATCACACTCCATTATAAAGTAAGTACACTAGACATTTTCCAGAACAGATGCACACTGTCTAAATTATAGTCAATCCTGATATATTGTAAACAAGTGAAGACTCATTTATTAAACTGAAAGTATCACACCTCCCACACATAAATGTATGAGACAAATGTTTAAAGCTTCAAATTTTCACAGATGGTAGCAAGAAGAAAACACTCTTAAAAGACAAGTATTTAATGCCTGCAGTCTTCAGAAGTCACTGGTGTTCCACTGAACGGTAAACAAAATTCCCAGTATAGTTTTTCCTGTACCATGGTATCAGTAAAATCAATTGTCACTGTGAGTTTGGCCTGACATCATGCAGAACTTGGTGCCTAACAATGGCTTGCAAGGTGCCCAACTTCAGATTGTTAAAATGCATGTCTGAAAAAAAGTTTTAATAGGTGTTCATGTCAGAAAAATACTCTATGCAGTAAGAGCGTCTGAGTTTGTAAAAAACAAAGTGAGAAGAGATTAAAGAAGTGGAGCATACTGCTCAGAAAAAGGGTATCTTCACCAGTGCTGTTCCTATGAGAGGACATCTCTGTTTTCCTCTTAATGTTCTGTAAAACTTCACCCACTCTGGGAGAGCAAGTGGAGTATTTTTGGAGGTAGTAGGAGGAAGAAGGATAAAGCAGAGACAGATATCTCCAGAGCAACATTTTTTTTTTTTTTTCAAATGGTTGACTTCAAAACATCTGATTTTCAGCCTAGCCAGTGAATTCAAAACTAATCACTTAAGCTAAGCCAGATCTCTAGCTGATAAAAATTTACTTTGCTCCATTAGTTTCAGTAATGGGAGAGTTTTTGAGGAGCCAAGGAAGACACTACGCTTCACAATAAACCTGCAAGGATGCTGGCTATTGGGTTCTATTCTCTTATTAAAAGTTACTTTATGCATAAACAGCTGAGTAAAAAATTTAACAGAAGAAATAGAATTCATATTTTGAAATGGTTGACAAAGGTTTTTCACTCATCATTATTCCCCTCCACTGTTTATCACTAACAACCTGAAAAGCACCATTTCACCATACGATAGATTTCATGTAGGTGAATCGTGTCAAAAGTTCTAAGACCTCTATGAACTAGTGGCCCTCTTTCAAACACATAGGGCATGTGTATCAGCAGCAGAACACAACCCTTCCAAACCACCATGTTGTCTGAATGCAAAAACAAATCAATTTTTCAAAACTGAGATCCAAAAGAATACGCAGTGAAGAATTCTGCACTATAAGCTGTAGTCCTGTACACACTTGCCCTGGGGTCCTACAAGATCAGTTGTCACTGACTTGAAAACACTACAAGTTTACTGATAATAAAATTGCAGATACAGATGCAGAGCAATACCACAAATCATAGGCACAATTATGTCATCTGGATGATTTATTACATTGTGTTCATTCGAATAACATTTTAATATTCAATAAAATAGTAGTAATCTGTAAACAAGAGGGATACAGTCTGAGCAAGCATACTGTTAGCATCATTACAGCTAAGAAAACACAAGGTCTCAGTGCAGTGCTACAGCTAATGGATAACATCCCTGGGAATGTAAGCAGAGGAATACCTATCCAGATTGCAATGACAGTATTACTTCTAGGTATGGAGGTATTTTTGGAGAGCATGAGTATTGTCACAGTGCTGGTTTGGGTTCTGATGCTCTGATGGAAAACATGAGAAAAATGAAAAAGACATAGAGGAACCACTAGATAATCAGAGGACTGTAAATCCTGCCTTACAATGACAGATTTAAGAATCTGTGTCTATCTGATCAAAGCAAAGATTAAGAGGGGACTTGATTACACTATACAAGTACCTACGTGGGAGATTACTGATAGTGGAGAGTTCTTTAATCCAGCCAGAAAGCGAGTAACAACATTAAATGGTGGAAAGATTAAGTTAAACAACACAAAGTAGAAAAAAGGTAAAAATGTTTAACTGTAGAAAATAATTAACCTTGGAAACCCCCTGATTTTAAAAGTCTGTGAATTACACACAGTATAAGCCAGTAAAATTTATGACAGTAAAGAGAAATGCCACCTATACACATTCACTTTTAAATCCTGCATTATTTTAAGAAAAGGCATTATGCAAAAAGCTTCCTGATTTTCTGGTATAGGTCAACAAAAATCAGCAACACATTCATTTTGTCTACACTGCTGTAATATTTTAATAATCCTCTGTGTTTATTATATCAGTGGAGCTAAAATTTAATGTATTGTCCTGCATCCTCTTCCTGACCAGGAAACCCATGAGACTCGGTAACATGTTTCTGAATACACATATACACATTACAAGCGATGCTGAAATACTGCCTTTCAAGACAATCAAGTTTTCTCCATGTTCTACAGAAGAAGCAGAGCTATTGATAATCTGTGAAGTAATATAATGTAGTTAAGTAAAATGTTGGGCCACTAACTGTAGTTCATAATCCTGTCACCGATCTTCATAGAAGGTTTGCACTGATGTGCATACAGGAGTGTCAAAAAGAAATACATGCACACATCACAATCAAATGATTGCTGGCAATATTTCAGGTTATGCTGCTGCGACTTTCAATGTATTCATTATAAGTTCTCACATGGGACCTGCAGTCTATTACAAGATGCTGCTTTATGCACACTGCAGACACTTCACTGTCATTTAGCAGTCTGATGACAAAAACAAAATTACACTAGTGACATGCAACAAAAATGTGTTATCTATGTGACTGGTAAAAAAGAAATCATAATATGTGTACACTTGTGTGATAAACAATATGAAAAATGCAAATATGAGGACAGATACTGAACTAATTTAAGGGTTTGAATGTTTAACATGTTGCATGACACATGTGCATGTGTATGTGCGGGTGTCAGAGAGGCTGAGAGGAGCTGATTTGTCCTATCAAGATTTCAAATGTTTTCTTCTTTGGATATTTATAACAAGATGTCACTCTTTAGGGTCATGTTATTGATGGCTTATTTAGCTAATTTTTAGGACTGTAGGGAAAACATTTGATGGAATATATTCAGTCTAATATCTGATAGATGCTGTATGAAGTGAATGAATGAACTGGAGACTGACTGAGTGAAAAAGGCAGTTTCTCTCTAGTATAGATTTGTTAACAGAAGGGTTTGGACAGAACTAGAACACATGGTGTACGCCAAGGAATTTACAACGTTATCTCCGCTATGCCACAAAAGGCTTTCAAAATACCTTTCCATTTTATTTTTTTTATGTCCATATTTTGCATGTTTCTTTCATCCACAGTCTCATTTAAAGGAAAGGACAAGATTTTACAATAAAAAACTACTAAACAATCTGATAGAAGTCAACTCATAAACTTGCTGGTAGAACTGAAGTATGTTTATGTAGCGTTCACCAACCTTTTATCTACTTCTTACAAAACACTTTAGTAATTCATCATTTCACTCTTCTGCAACAATGTCAGGTTTTGCATTATAATCCTTCCTATATGTTTAGCATCATTGTGAGAGTGAGAAAATATTCATCTCTTGTGGATACTTAGTTACGTTTGATACTAAGACCCTATACTTGCTGCAACTCTTCAATAGGATATACTGAATCAAATGATACTATTCCACATAGAATAGCACACAAACAGAATTGCAAATAAAATCAGACCAGGACAAATAGAATTAGACAAGACCAGAGTCTCAGATGGGCAAACAAACACAGGCCAGCATTTCCAACCAATCTTCCCATTTTTAAGTCTATGTACATGAGTCATTAAAGATGAAACCACGCTTTTAGGTGGAACTTCCTGTTTTCCAGTATGTGCCCATTGGTCCTTGTCCTGTCACTGGGCACTACTGAAAAGAGACTGGCCCCATCCTCTTGACACTCCCCTTTAAATATTTATAAGCAGTGATAAGATCTCCTCTCAGTCTTCTGCAGGCTAAACAGCCCCAGGTCTCTCAGCCTTTCTTCATGAGATGGATGCAGGAGGTATGAACAGAGGCACACTGACTCCCATTCCTTGTTCTAATCTCAGTTTACTGATCTCTGTTTTTTTTCTTAGCAATTCCTTACATTCTCTCCTTTGCCCTCTGGTGTTCTTTGCACTGACATTTTTATACAACTGTGTATATTAACGCCAAGCCCCGTTCCTCGAGAGGCAATAGCTTGTCATCGGCTACATTGATACCTACTGGCTTCCTGTTGTGCAATCTTTCTGTAGCATTTTGCAGCGAGCTCTCCTTTCTGCCACACTGAATAATGCAGGACTATCAAAAACTTCTGCGTTCTGCTCCTTACCCTCCTTTTCAATATACTGCTGCAAACGCCAAGCAGTACAGACACCAGGACAGATCCCTTTAACATGTTACTAAAAATCTCCCTTTATTCTTAAAACTGACCATTTATTTCTACCCTTTGCCTTCTGGCTTTTAACAAGCTGTCACGCCTGAAGACATCTTCACTCTAATCCTGGCCAAGATTCTTGAAAGACTTATATGAGAGACATGTTGAAAGACTTGCAAATTCAAGAAAGTTGTCCTAGCTGGATTTGTTAGTCTACATATTCAGTGATACCTTGAGGACTCTAACAGATTTTTGTAAGGCATGACCTCCCCTCGCAGAAGGATTCTTTTAGAGTCATGTTTAATACAGCACATTTGTTTACAGTTCATTGATCCTACCAGCTTGTCCTGTAGGGATATGAGACTTGGGCATCTATGGTTTCCCAGTTTCTCCCAAGCACATTAAAAAGGAGTAACTTCAAAAGTGCACAAAAAGATTAAGTTGATATCAAAATTTTAAGTTAGTTCAACTATCAAAAATGGTCTGCTTATACCAGGAGAATGTTAGCTAATGGAGGGGTGGATGTGAATGACAGACTTCACTAGAGCAGGCATGCAGAGGACACAAGATTTAGGGAAACACAGATAATTTGCATCAATAACAGAAGCATTATGCAGAAGAGAAATCATTTTGCCTATAGCACAGCACTGGTAACAGTGATACCAAAATGCTGCAGACAGTTCAGGTGTCCACATTTTTAAAGAATGTTGAAAAGCAGTCAGAAAAAGAATGGGGAAAAGGCATACAGTGAGTTCTAAAACTTTCCTGTTTAACTGATTAAAATAGGACTGAGGGGTGACCTGGTCACAGACTACACATATCTTCAAGGGGTAAAATAAAAGCAAGCACTGAGGACAGAAAGACTCTTTAATCTATTATGGAAAGGTATAAAACTATCATGAGTCAGAGCTGGGAACTTTCACACCAGCAAAGCAGCACAACAGTTCTCCAAAAAGCTTACCAAAAGAAGCAGCACTTTCACTGTCCATTGACATTTTAATTCTTCAGATCAAGAAGGTTTTTTCTCCTTGTTATAGCAGAGTGTGTATATACCAGTGCATGCTATCAACAGGGGGCAGGAGTCTCTGGGGTAGTATATCTGGGTCCTGTCAAACACATTAATGTTCAAAACTATGTGATATTTAATAGCCCCAAACATACAGGCAGTCAGGGATAAAGGGTAAATAACATCTTCACAGACAAAGCTCGGAAGCATGAGAAGTGAGCTCGTCCCTTAGAGTAGGCCAAGGAAGGTGTTCCACCTGCATCACAGGCTGCAATGTAGCGAGAACTCTGTGTCTGGGCACCTGTACCCACATAAATGCTAGGTACACACAAGGCAGGGAACTGGATATACTTCATCATCTTCTAACATTCAATTAGCAAAAACACAGCCTGACACTTAATCAATCCCTGTCCCTCTTCATTTACCTGGGAAAGACTTTTATCGGTATAAATCAGACTTGGATGCATCCTGCCTTTCTAACCATCTATTTGACTAGGATGCACAAGGAAAGAACAGGTGCAAGAGAAGGTATTTAACTATGTTTGGTTTTATAATACCGAGAGATACTGTACATTATTAACAATGACAAATAAAATTGTTATGGGGACCAAAACTGCTCACTAGGCTTAAAGGATTATCAACTGATCAGAATAAAAGCAGTTTTCAGGTTTCATTACGTGTACATGAAATCATGGTTTAAGTAGTCACAAAACACTGGTGCAGAGAAATACTTCTCCTGGTTTAGATTAACTTGCCTAAATCATAAAGGAAAATGAGTTGTCTGTGGACTTCTGGGACTACACAAAATGACATCGATAAAATAGCTGTTTTGCAGATTGAGCTGCTAGCAGGACTTCTGCTTAAAATATGCACTCTACTGAATCCCTGAGTTACTTCAGTTTTGGTCTCTATACCACAAGACAGAAGGGACTGAAACAAGTCTTCTTTTGGACAGAGGAAGGGAAAAGAGAGAAAAACAACTCATTGTATGATTGATTGCCAAACATACCTCAGAACTGACAAAGAATTAATGTAGAGAGTTTACTTTTATGTTGAGACTGAGTGTCAATGAGAGGAATCAATTATCCTGGGCAGTTTCTCTGTAACCTAAGGATTACAGCAGGTCAATTTGATTCTTTTCATATATACCCCAAATAAACTTTCACTCTTGTTTTGGTGGTTTATTATAGCAGTTTTCTTCTTTAAAGTAAAGAACAACTGAACTGATAAGAATCAGTTGCCTTTAATTAAAATCACTGAAGGTTAAACTGGCAACGAATCTCACAAATCATGAATTTAATACACTCAGCACAACCATTTGTTTAAGTCAGCACAGCAGGTTCCAATTAACATTTTAAAAAGTATACTTTCTGCACTATTCACAGAAGTAGTATAGCTATTGGTAGGTTGACAAAAATTCAATATCTATATTTATTGTTTGTGACACTACTGCAAATCTGGATGTTCTACAGGATATACTTCGTGCTGCTGCAAAGGTCCAGACACGTATTTTTCAATGACACTGGAAAATAACAAGGCCAAAAATCAGGAACAATAGGCTCGATGACAAGCAGTCTGAAAAGGAAAAATCTCATCCCCTAAGGACAGAAATCATTTTATCTTTGCCTTGAGCATGCACCCAATTCACCAATAAACTTGAGACTGATAACTGGCTCAGCTGTTACCTAATATTGTCACCTTTCTGAAAAAAAAAGAGACAAAAGAGAGGAGTTGAGTCATAGTGCAGCTGCAACACACAGCATGAAACTAATCCCAGCTGAACTGCACAATTGTGAACAGTCACCAGCATAGACCAAATTAGGTGGGATTAATAAATGATTCCATCCAATAGACTGTAATTAAATAACAGCAGTTAATTGGTATGTGATTTATGTAGATTAAAGCATTGCATTAAAGAACCATGCACACAGACATGTTGCATCCTAAGGAAACACTAAGGCAAGAATGCTGGAATCATGAAAAATAATTAAATACTTCATTTTACTATCACCATATTTATGCAGGAAACAAAAGCTACCACTGTGAGTCACTTATTTTAAATTGTACCATAGCCCTAAGTATCTCTCTCTACATATATGTCTGTATACACTTTAAAACAGATTTTGTAAAGCCTATTTCTTCATCAGCTATAGATGTATCACATATACAGTAAAGATTACCTTGTGATTTAGAGTCAGTTATCTGCTACCTGATTTACTAAATTCTAGCAGTTTACTTCTGGACAGGTTCAATGTACTTTGCTCACATGAGTACAAATTCACAGCAGGTTGTTCTAGTTTAATCAAGATCACAGGAGGGCTAAGGCATTCCTTGAGAAATCTATACAACAAAATCTGACTTTAAACCCAACCTTGTTTGTTCAGAAGCTGCCATTCTCCATAGGTCAAAGTCTGGAATCTTTCTTCAGTAAAATTTCCACAAGATAGATTTCACAGATGAAATATTGCTAATTAAGTGTGAAGGAACTCACCAGGTTACAGAAAAATGCTTTTGTTTTCCTCACTTTCCCAAACATTCAGACTAAAGACCAAGTAAACTCACAAAGTAATATTTTACATACTGCACCAAATCTCTGATCAGAGAAGCAATTTTTACATATATAGGATTATCTCATTTGTCACATATCTACATATAGAAAGATCCTAGTACAACATATGGATAACAACTTCCCTTATCAATTATATATTAATTAGACATATGTGCATAATGGATAGAAGATATCAACATCTGAAAATGTGCAGATGGCACTGAAAGTATGCCTATCTTTTATAGTCAGTATCCTCTTTTGTGGGAATTCAAGAATACCCTGTTCTGTATATTTTTGGCTCTTCATTCAGGAGCTCATGAAAGACAGAAACAGCATATCTTTCAAATTATTTTTTAATAGTCATTTTGATGCATTCTAGAAATGACAAAAGACATGAGGGGTAAGTTTAAATTATGATATATCTGGTAAGTAAATCAGGTCTCATTAAAAGGCAGATTACAAATGTTTAGCCACAGTGCCCTCTAGCTGCTTTAATTCTGATTTTATAATTTTTATATAGTTTTCTCCACACAGAGCAAAAAATCTCTGGATGAACTACCAGCTTTATGCCAGTATAAAATGAAACCACATATCTGCTAGAGAGAGTACAGGCATCGCTACTTATGATCCATTTACCTGGGTTTCCTTATGATGACCCACCTACTCTATTCCCAAAACAGCATTTATCTAACATCCAACAAACCAAATGTATTTTTCTTATTGAATTTCCCAACCTGAAAAGTAGAGCTCAGGAAACCCATCTGAAGAAAGTAAAAAACTGATTCAACATTTTTATTAGGACCCAAACATCATCGACTGAAAGAATTGGTTTCTACCTTTCACTACTTTTTAGCTTTGTCCTTTAATGGACAAGATGACTTAGATACAAGGATAGTTTAATCACAGTTACTTTTGATATTACATTGTTCTACACCAGCTCCAAAGATATTTATGTTGAAGTAAATGTCAAGTTTCCACTAATGAAGATGCTCACTGCATGATGATACAAAGGGTAATGAAAATAAAGGTTAAAATTAAGAAATGAACAGAGTAATCAAAATGTTAGGAAGTTATAATTTATTACCTCATTCATACTTAAATTATCATTAAATATAAATCAAATAAAAATATAAAATACAATAAATAATATAAATTTGTGTGGAACAATACTGGTGTCAGTCCATCAATGGAGGGTGACAGTAACTTTTGATCTAGAGACAAACCCTGTTACTATCAAAGTTAATAGCAAAAGTCTGAATAACCCTGAACAATACAGTTTTGCCTATGTCACAAGGCAACAAGAAGTAACATGAATATGGACCAACTGCCCAAAATCTGAGCATGACTCCCATACTTCATCTCAAGAACTTTCCTTCAGAAAGTGGCATACATGCGGTATAAGCATCCTGCAGAGCATCCTAAACTATGCTTTGTAAAGATGTACAGGACTGCTGCCAGCATTACTTATTCCCTCAACCTCCCTTTGACAAAAAGTGGTGGGTTTTCCTGCTCAGCGTGGAGAACAGGAGCTTTACTGAGGCACGATTTGCTTTTTCCTGGTCCTGTGCTATTCTGAGACTCTTTGCAGCTCTTGCATAAAGTCAGAAAAATATACAAGCCCTTAATGTAAAAAATACTCCTTTTGATTTATTATTTGATTCTATAATTTTAATATTTTTTAATTTCACTTCCGGGACTTTTCCTCAATTGTTAGGATCATTTTAAGAGACAAATCTTGATCTCTTCAGTTCAGTAGAAACACTCCTACCTAATAAGTGGCATTAGAGTCACCCACGCAATTCTCAGATCAGTCTGTAGCCTCTAGAGCAGAGCCTAGCTAGAAGGTAGCAACCATAATACAAGCTGGTCCTGGATTCTGCTCTAAAATGAACCACCATTCTGGTGATACCAAGCCACCCAATGGGATTTAGGGATCCCCAGACAGATCCTTAGACATTCTCAGGGCACCCCCAAGAGACACAAAGCTTCTTCTTGCCCCAACCACTGTGTTTTCCTTTGAAACAGTAAAAATTTACTGAGCAGAGAAATGGAATTGGAAAACTAGGTTAAGAATTGCGAAGGTCCAAACAGCATTATAAATTTTCTATCCTAGCTTACTGTAAATTTTAATGTATAAATCCTGAGCATGAGTTGGTGGTAAACAAAAAAAAAAACCAAAACCAACCAACCAAAAACAAACATACAAACAAACAAACAAACCAAACAGAAAAAGTGTATTTTCATTCTGTTCTCATTGTAAAATGAACAGCAGCTGGAGCAGTAATAGCAGATGGGCACATACAATCATACACAATGTTCATCGCTACAGAATTCAAGCAGTCTCTCTGACACTCTATGCACTCTGCTTATTTACTGCCTGTGAGTCACTTCATTTATGCATCTGCAACATAAGGGAAAGCAGAAAATGTGTGGAAATATCACTGAGATATGGCCTGTCTTCTGGACATAGGATGCTTTCAGCAATAGATTAAAACCAAGGTTTTCCCCCTTGACCCTGTTAATATGAGAAGAGAGCTTTTACTCTCTAATTCTTGGAGGAGACAGGCAATTCTTAGTTGGAAAAAAGCCCCAACCTGAAATATGTTTCGGAGTCACAAGACCTGACCATAGGTGAATTGGTTGTGGTGGTATTATGCTCTAGATTCAATAAGAAAAAAATTTCCTGCCGATAAATTGAAAAGAAAATTCAGTAATTCTTAACTATTGAAATAATTGAATTTTGGTTTCCACTTACTGTCAGGAATGCTTTTCTTCATTTTTTCAATCCTAACTTACATTCACCTCTTTGTGTTCATATATGAAAATGATGTCAGCATCATGATGTTTCTACTGGGCAAATCTTGTTAAAGTAACTTTTCGTTATTGACAATATAACTCTGGAAAAGAATGAACGATGCCTTTGTGACCTCAAGTGCTGTGTGTTGCTGCATAGGACCATAGACTAAGAATAATATTTTCAGCCTTAGAAACTTCCAGGATTTCATGATACAATTTTCTGAAGTCTCTAATGCAAGGTTTTTAATTTCTGTCCCTGATCCAGCCCTGCAAGCCTCAGTTAGTACTAAGCCCAAGAATAATAGGACTCACAGGTCACTAGTAGCTGGTGTCACAGAACTAAAACTGCAGGTTTCTGCCGCTGCTTCCACACTGCTTGGTAGTGGACCTGCTCTACAGGGAGGCACTGGGGAGTTCACACAGTACTGGCCTTCACTCCTCTAAGACAAGAACAAAAGCTCTTTGCAAGTTCCCCCACTGTGCTTTATATAGAGCAGGGTGTCATCCTCCTCTTACTTCAGACAGCTAAGTGCTAAAGCAATATTCCCTTTCTTGGCCTTACAAGCATTTTAAGACTAGAAAAAGGTTCTTTTGATTCTGTTATCACTTATTCATCACTGGAGAACTAATTGTAGGTGTCAAATGCTGCTGTTACCTAGTATCAATTTATGTTCTCAGTTACCATTATGTGTTAGATAAACTGGAGGTATTACAGTAGGTCACCTGAAAGAAGCAGAACCAATTGTGTTTCTTTACTTTTCAGAGCATATGTCACTGAAAATCATTTAATCACAATTCTTTTTACAGGTTGCTTTCATTTAGATAGGTCCTACCTGTGTCATTTTCAATGTTTCATTATAACTTTTAAAAACAGTGGTGTTCTCCACCACAGTCATGCTGGTTCTTTTACAGTGAAAAAAGTCTCTAAAAATAAATTCCCAACCTACACTTTGCTAGGTGAGCATCAATAAATGACAAAATATTTCTAGCCTATCTACACAGCACTCAAGAATTTTCTGTAAGAAATCTCTGCATTGCATTTTTTTGCATTGGAAAATGTTTGTATCCTAACTTACATTAATGTTTTTGCATTCATATATGAATACCACTTCAGCATGAAATCTTGGATTTTCAAGCTTAGCTATTTTCAAGCTCATTCATTCCTAAATTTTGCATTAGAAGTTTCACTTAAAAAAAAAAGGACTTCAAGTAATGCCTTGAAGGCAAAAGTATACAACTTTAGAATAAACAAGAGCCTTCTCATTTTTTCAGAAATAACCATATATCACTAGAATTCCTCTGTCTCTACAGATATATAGGCACTGATTCACAGCCATCAAGACACTCTACAATATACTGTCCATTTCTCCTTTCACAAAATAACCCTGCAGAATGGACAAGGTAAATATCTCAGAGGATATAACTGTATTTTGTCTGAAAAATAATCAAAATTTTAATTCAACATAATCCTTTAACACTAAAGACAGTTGAACAGTGGTAACATTGTTCAGAGAAAGATGTAGGTACATTTGTTTCATTAATTTAGCATTTTTCTCTGACATCTGGTAGAACCATAAGTAGCTATTTGTCCTTTACTTAAAATTCTTTTTGAATTTTTAAAGAATTTTGGATTGATTGTTAACTTTTTACAGCAGGCATTCAATGTATTATTGAAAATAATAACTGCATCAATTTGCTGTAACTGGTGTTTTGGCTACTTATTCGAGTGTGACGTTCCTCTGGGTGCTGAAACTACATAATACACCCTTACAGCACAAACGCAAAAAAAATTAACAACCAGTGGTAAGTCCCGTCTCAAAACTTTGCATACTGTCACTGCACAGCAAATAACAACATTCCTTCAAAACCTGTAGATGAGCATAGTGGGAAGAAAAGCTCAAAATGTATTTCTGTGAAGGCTGAAGAAATTCTAAGATGCTATTTGTTTACCAGTAAAAGCAGAGTATGGTGCTGCAGCTATTAACAAGCAAAATCCTGGATCATCCAGTGCATATTCTGACTAAAGAACTCAAGCTTTGTCATGAAGACTCACAGAGTCTTTCTATACAGCAAAGGTATCTGAGTAATCAACTGCAAGAAGGAAACTAAATAGACCAAGAAAGCCTTTAACCTCCTCGGTATTTTTGTAGACTGAATTTCCTTTATCAAAACTTGAATCAAAATTTCTCCTCCCTCCCCACATTTACTGTCTTTTTTTTTTTTTCTGCTGGGGGACTAGGAATGAAGGTTTCTCCATATTATGAGTATTTCTTAGAGAAAACTAAGGTTTGAAGTTCAAGTCTATAGTAAAACTACTGCTAGTTTATTTTTAGATTGAAATAATGTAGTAGAAATGGGATGCTTTGTTCGTCTAACATCTTAATTTGTACCCTTACTTTACTGTCTGGTAAAATGAGTATTTCCAGTCTATCCATGACATTCAAGGAGCTCAAAAGGTTTGTATCAAAGAAGTAGATTTTCAACCATTTTCCTTTTACTGGAATATGCCCTTTTTTTCTAAAACCTCAAAACCTTTCACAACTTCCATTTCACAGTCAAAATGTTAAAACTTTCTAGTTTGGGTGAGAAAAAACATAATATGTTGATTAAAAATACAAAATTTCTAGATTAGAAAAAAAAAGTAGTTAACTTTTAAATTGAATTAAATATTTTAAAGTTCCCATGTATAAGCATGTCTATTAATCTGCTAATTTGTAGAGTTATGAACATATTAATGAGCAAGTGTCACCCCTAAAAAAGATATTGTTTTAAATAATCTGCAGTAATACTGCAGCTTAATCATTATAGCACAGTTTTATTTGTATTACACTTACAGATTTTCTTTAAACAAGCCTAGAACATATAAATTTGCTGAAAAAAGCAGGTAAATATTTTTTAAAGGGATAACTTGTTTTTGTTACTGTTGTAGTTTTAGGGTGATTGACAGTTATAACATGAGATAAAGCAATGGGGAGATATGTATTACCCCTTGCTAAACTCAGACATTTCTATAAAAATATTTGTGTGGTGATTTTTCAAGATGACAACAAAATACGTTTTAGGAATGCATGTACTTTTGGAGGGGACTGCAATCATAAATGCTTAAATAACTTCAAGTCATATTTTCTCAGAAGGTAAACCTGGTTTTTTATTTCCTTCCATGTCCTCTTGTACTACTAAACAATGAAAAATAGTAGATCATTTTGACTGCCCTCTCTACCAAGAGCAGCTTAACCACCAGCAGTAGGCCCATGATCTGGCAAGGACTGCCTCAAATGCTCAATCTGATTCACACAAATTGTCACATTCAAATGTGAGGCATTAAATGCACCCAGGGCCATCAATAGGGCTCTACAAGAGACTATTATCCCAGGTGTTACCCTGTGGGAGCTGAAAGCACAACATGGGCCCAATTTCTGAGTCACATCAGCTGCTGCTACTGCTGCTGCCAGAGGAAAGTGAGCGCCTGAAAAATTTCTTCCTGCACTTTGCAATTCTTTGTCTTGTCTGCCATGGATTTCATGTTCAGTGGTTTCAAACACAACAGCACCCTCCACTCCAGCAGCCTAACAAGGCTGTGGAATAGGCTGCCTACCCATCTGCTGCTACCACCTACCTTGTTACTGGCAGAGATGGTAGGGACAGGTGGGCTCTCTGCTCCCCAGTTCTGTTAGGATGATAAAAAAAGGGAATATGGCAGCAGTACCCAGAGCAAGCAAATGTCTCACTAGCATAGCAGATGTGCTGCATGGTTTTTTCATTCCAGGTACTTGATATCTTCAGGCTTCAGCCAAAACTAAGAAGGATGTAAAGAGCCAGGAAGCACTTTCACAGAATCAAAAAAATCACAGAGTTGTAAGGGTTGGAAGGAACCTCCCGAGATCAAGTCCAACTTCCCTGCGAGAGCAGTATCACCTAGGGAAGGCCACACAGGAACATACACAGGCAGCTTTTGAAAGTCTCTAGAGAAGGAGACTCCACAACTTCTCTGGGTACCCTGTTCCAGTGCTCCATCAACCTCCCAGTAAAGAAGTTTTCCTTATCTTTAGGTTGAATTTCCTGTGTTTGTGCTCATTGCCCCTTGTCCTATGACTGGGCACCACTGAAAAGAGACTGGTCCCACCCTCTTGACACTCACCCTTTAGATAAGTATTGATAAGTTCTCCTCTCAGTCATCTCTTTTCCAGGCTAAACAGCCCCAGGTCTCTCAGCCTTTCCTTATAAGAGAGATGTTCCAGTCACCTAATCATCTTTGTAGCCCTCCATTGGACTGTCTCAGGTAGTTCCCTGTCTCTCTTGAACTGTGGAGCCCAGAACTGGGCGCAGTACTCCAGTCTCACTAGGAAGACTTTTCCTTCTTAAAAAACTGCTTTTTATGGAAGTGCTCATTATTAAATTTTTATTTATTAAAACTTTGTGTTTATCTCAATGTCCTCCTATAATTTAAAAGAAAACATGAGAATGAAAGACAGCAGTGGACCAGGTCCTCAGCTAGTAGAAGCAGGCAGTAGTTCCCCTCAGACTGCCCTGCAGGAGGTAAGACCCAGTTCTAGTTTCATCCATGGCAAAGGGAAAAAACAACTCTTAATAGTACAGATTACATCTTTACAGATTGTGTAGATCATGGTGAGAAGAAATGACACAAGGATCTGATTTTCTACACATGAAGACACTACTCTCTACCCAGACCATCCTGATGGGCCTATATCCTAACAGGCCTCAAGAGGTGTCTTTTGACTTCCAGCCTCGTACATCATGTTTAGTCATAGACATATGGCCTCACATCATGAGTTACAAAAGCAAGGTAACCCACTAACTTTAGCACAGGTTATTTTTCCCTCTGGAACTCAACACTATGGGTTAGAGAAAGCGTTCTTCAGTCTTCGAGAGACTCAACTCATATGACTCATAGGCAAAGAAAACAAGACACATAGGTAGTAGCAATGCTATGGTTCTTCAACTGGCAAGGGGGCTGACAGAGCACAGTATTTTCACATAATCCTAAGAGACAATGCCACAGCATGATTAAAGGAAAGCACTCTCAGTGTCTACATGTCAATTCAATCTAGAAAATTTTATGAACAAAAGAAAGAAAGAAAGAAGTAATGTAGCCATTACCAGTGCCTTCAAAAAAGAAAAAAAAATGTCAGTGATTGCCCTCAGGATGAGCAGAGGAAAAATCTGCCTTTTTATTCTATTTGTAATGTGAGCAGAAACATTTAAATAATGGCCAACTTTACTATACCATGAAAAAATGAACAAATTCTTTTGTGGACTCTTTTATATACAGTTTCATATTAATTGCAATTTTGAATATTTTAAATTTGGGATTTTATTTTTTTCAAAAAAAAAAGAATAAACAGCAAATACAAAATATGTAACAATGCCATCAATGTAATGTGATCAATTTACCTCGCTAATTATGCCTAGCACTGGAAAGGATACTTTTCTGAAAGGAGGAAAGGGGAATCAGTCTACACAGCCCTCAGACATTCCCAAAGTCACATCAGTGTCACCATGGCAACACCACAGGAAAGCTCTGTCACAGCCACAGGGCTACTTGCTCCTCTGTAACCCAGGGCTTGAGTACAACCCCTTTGGTGCTAGACATGCCTTTGTTTCTCACATGCTTTTCCCACCACAGCCTCCAGCATCCTTCCTATTCGATGTTCTTAGCTAAGAGGTCTGTCTGTATTTAGCACTTCCAGTTCTTCCCTCTGGCATCTCTAGTCACTGGCAACCTTCTAAAAACCAGTCATTAATTTTAGCAACAGGAAAAAAGCTCTTAGAGCTCCTACAGCAGTGCTACAACTACAGGTCTTACCTAAACATTTAGAAGTATGTGAGACAAGTCAGACATCACAGATGACATGTACCTAACTCCTGCACTGGGTCCTCTGCCTGTATCTTGACAAAGAACTCTTTCCAGAAGTGATATATGACATTTGAATATCTGTGGTTTGGCCTTTGCTCATAAGCTACCTAAAAGAGTCTACAGAAAAATAGTTTGGCTTGGATATTTTTTTTTTTCTTGCAGTTTGGTTTCCTCCACAAACTCCTGTTCATTTCAGTCATTCTATCAAAGTGATTAACATTGCTCTCAAACTGATCAACCTGCACTATGGGCACTTTTTGATAACAGAGATCCAACTGTGCCACTAGTTTTTTTTGTCAGCCTTTGATCCTGCTGACTACAAGGTACTCCTGGGATGTCTTTCTGAGTAAGGGAGCTCCTTGGTCTGCTGTCTACATCCAAGCACCCCAGGATCGACGATGAGTCTATGTTGGTTCTTCAGTGATGTGCAAAATGTACTTTGTCCTCTGTCTGCACAAGACAGTACCCTTTGGGATTTCAGAATCATCATCTTTAAATTGCATCCAAATTAAGCATTTTCTTTGTTTTGTCATTTCCTGACTTAGGAGAAGGAAAGGCTTGCTGAAGTCCACTTTACAGAAGAGAGAAGCAATATGGTAGATTTAGCCCATGGAACCAAGAGGTGCTCTTTAACCAGGTGATATGCCTAAGAGTACATTTAGCTATAAAGGTTGAAACATCTTGAACTAGCCTGGAAATTTTTAAGTAAACTTTAATTTTCAAGTATTGATGCTAGCTCAAGAGACTTTTTAATCACAGTGGCTTGGAAAACAGTTTATTCTGGTGATGTGATCTCACTAGACACACGTGCCTTAGGATACCATCTGGGATAACAACCTGCAATAAAAAGCATTACTTGAAGACCACTTAAAGACTGCAGCCTTATGCATTCTTGGAGCAATATTTTACATCTGCAATTCTCATAACTGTATTAAACATTATGCCTCTACAACCCTTTACATAGGGTTAGCCTGTCATAACCTATGCTGTTTAGAACCTACATGTATCCTAAGGGAGTCCCTATTTTCCACATACTGTTTGGGAATGACTTCTGATGGCCCCAAAAGATTATTCTCTGAGAATGGCATAGAAGATTTATGAGTTTGGAACCTTTCCTTCCAGCAGTTCACAAAAGCTTGAAGTTTCTGGAGCTCACAGTGTGATACAATTATCTTTGCGAACTGCATAGGGACAAATATTAAGCCCTTTTTTCCAGCTAAGAGCTTGAACAAACCAACCAAACAAAACATGAACAACAATTTAGGATTTGTCTTATGGCACAACTACAGAATAAATACATAACTAAACCAGATATATACAAAGGATACATCAACATAAAGCTCATGAAACATATGGCTGGGTAGACACAGCTATGAAAGTAGCCTGGAGGGTTAATACAGATCCACTGTGGACCCTGAAGTTCTGTAGAACAGTAACAGTGGTTAGGGAAACACATTCCTTTTGTTCCCAAAACTTGCTCTAACAATTATGCTAATGATGCCTAATTCTTGATTCATTAAAAAGCAATCAAACAAATTAAAAAACACAGAATCCTGAATAAGATGTGTTATAAAGCATTCCAAAAATACACATTTACAGGGACACTAATCTGCATGTAGTTGCAACTGGGAAAAAGGAAAAGGAACGGTAACTGATGTGGATGAAGGTATTTAATAGAAAGATATTATTGTGGCTTTTAAAGATGTATAGAGCTGTTTCCTTGTTTCAACTTGTTGCACAAAATGCAAACCCTCTTATGTATTTGTCAACTGCAGATTGTAGTAGGGTCCCAATTCACTAAATCACTTCAACAGAGCCCTCTTAAAATGAACCTTAATTAATTAAACATTTTTTCATACGGAATTTCTGCTATCAATGTAAACTGTGTAGTAATTTCACACTTCTCCTGTGAAAGAAATGAGCAATATGAGAAGACAAAATACACCAAAACCCTAGTGCTTTGCAAGAATAACAGAAACCCTTTGACAGCACAGGTAATAAATTCACACCAAACCCTCTCCTGACACATTCAGCACTTAAAGACGACAATCCTGACAACTTGTATTATTGCAATAGTAATGTGACAATTAGCATCAAAAGAGAAAATGGTTTGTGTCTACAATACTAATGACACCTATGGTGTTGAATAATGATGCACTTGAACATCCTTTGGTCAAGTGAAAATTGCTTCATCTAAGATAAGAGAGATGATGTTTGTGAGACAAGCAGTCACAACTCTGATTTTTGGCTGTCATACGAAATGTACATCACTGTGTTGCAACTTTAAATATCAAAGCATTATTTACTGATGCAGGATCTCAAAGGAAAGAATGGAATTCCTTTAGGCAATATATCCTGCGCAATACAACTGGAAAAGCTTCAACACATACAGGTACTGATTTAAGATTACCTTAGTATGTTAAGCATACAAAAGTCACATATAAATGACAAGAATATGAGACGGTCCCTGGAAAGTTCCAGGACCAGAATTTCTTTAAAGAAAGACACAATAAATTTATTTAAAGGCCTGTGAATTCGCTTATGGCACTGAAAAATCCAGAGAGAAAGTTTAATAGAAAGGATCCCTGTTAAAATGCGCCCTTTGCTGCCACCACGTGGGACTTGCCGCAATACACTAGGAATGAACACCGCTAATACTCCATCCCTCGGCAATCCTCTTCTTTCCCATTAGGTTTAAAAAAAAAAAAAAAGCTCCCTCCTTTCATTTATGTTTCAAACACAGCCTTAAATAAATAAGCTCTCTTCTTTATCTGTTAGGTGTTATACGGCTCAGAATCGTTGCTGAAGATCAAGAATCTAAATGACTTCAGTTAACAAAAAAAACACACAAGGCTCTCACTTTTTAAAAAAGTATTCAATACTTTGATAAAAGACACACAAGACCTGCACCTCACCCTGCCTGTTCAGATATTACAAAGCTGTTGCAAGACTTTACCGGGTCAGGAGCCAGACTTCAAGCAACAGCCAGAGCTACCTGATGGCTGTCCTGCCAGGACTTTAATATGAGAGTCTGTAAGGCCTGAACCGCATTTACATAGGTAATGTTTATGATTATAATAGATGGTGCTCTGATATAAGATGGCTCCAGGCTGATGAGCAGGCACTACAAATTAAACACATTCCCTTGATCTGAAGAGTGGTGAGAAATGTCACAACTCCGGGCCCTGAACACCTTTTTAATTATGAAACCTTCCATCCACAGATGGACAACAGATTTATACTAAGCACATTTATATGAACTTTTGATATGCCAAAAAAAAGCCTCCTTTCCTGTGAAACGCCACTGGAACTGCACACCAGCATGCTTTACAGTGTGCAGGATGCCACCGGTAATGGGAACATATGGTACTGAAACATGGAGTAGATCACAAAGAGTGCTGATCAGTCTTCCTGCAGTGGCTGTGGGCATGTGCAGGAAGAGGATGATGGAAACATCTACGGGTTTGGTCACTCTGACACACAAGTGATAATAAAATGTTGAGGAGGGAACTACTGTCTCTACACTGCTTTTGTCTTTTTAACTGAGAAGGACCTGTATGTGCTTTGAAAGCCACGGTCACTCTGGAGTCTTTTCCAAAATTCTCACAGCTCTCCCCAGTACATTTCAACCCTTAATTTTTAATTAGTTTCAACTCAAGCTCCAAAATAACAATCAGAAATGGCTAAATAAAGGAGACAACGTGCAAAACAAGTATCACATATTCCACTGGAGTGTCTTGAGACAAGCCTTCCAGGCATCTTCTGCAAAGGGGCAGAAAGATTGGATGTGCTCACTGGAACTACACAAAAGTTGCCAGACAGTTAACCTGCCTACCCAAGATTTCAATACCTTTGCCACACTATATTTTGAAAAGTGAGGGCCGTGAGTCCAAAGACAAGGGCAGAAATCAAATCTCTGTCAAGGTATCAGCTAATAAGGTACTAGGAAAGGTCTTCAGATGGGAGAGTATCATGGAGCTTGTAGCCCAGCAGGTTCCCAAGCTCCAGTCAGTTTCTTCCAAGCAGCAGACAGAGGAGGACTCTGATGGGGTTTGTCCATTTATTTTTTTTTAAGCATGCCATGGTAGAAAACAGTCATAAAATTCTGTTATTCTCATGCTGTCCTTGTTACCATTTGTCATGGTTTGGGGTCAGGGAAGACTTTTAGACCAGTAACAGATGCTCTCTGTTTACCTCCCTCTCTCCCCAATGGGGAAGAGAAAGGGAATAAGGGAGAGAGACTGCGCAATTAGTAAAAGAAACTAGAACAGCTTTAATGAAAAAAAAAAAAAAGAAATAAAGTGGAATATATACAAATATATACAAAACCAGTATCAAACCCAACCTCCCTGATGGTAATTACACCACCATCACCACTCATGCTGTGGAGCAGGCACCAGGAAAGTCCCAGACCGGGCCCTGAAGCAGACAGGAGCTGTGTTTGGGAGCTGGATACTGGTACCAGATTCAGGAACACACAGATTGGGACGGAAGGCAGAATGGGCAGAGACCCCCTTGGATGTTGGCCATTGAAGAAGCAAGGAAGAAATTAGAAGAGGACCCAAGCTGAACAAAGCAGGAGCTTGACCCTCCTGATCCCTCAGCCTTATACCAAATATGACGCATATGGGCTAGAATACCTCGCTGGTCAGTTTGGGATCACCTGTCCTGTCCGCTCCTCCCTGCAAGTGCTGCCTTTCACTTTCTGCACCCCCGGTGTGCTACACAAGATCCAGCAGTGGCCTTGGTCTGCACACCAGTCCTTGGTAGTAACTCTAACCAGTAACTCATTGCCAGCAGCAGACACTGCCTGGGAAACCAGGCTGCTAACTTCAGCCAGTGCAGTTAGTTAGAAGAACTGAGCTGAAAAGTAAAATGACTGAACATAATTAGTTCTGTTCTCACTCATACGAGTACAACATTCATTACATGAACTCTAAATTATTATTTTAAAATGTTTTAAGAAATTCTTCAAGCTAGGCAGTACTGACCCTATCTTCCCAGAACCTCCCTCTACAAAACAATTTGTTTATTTAATCCTTCAAGGGCTTGACTTCAGCACGCAGCACTTTGAGCTACTTATGTACATACCAGGTTTGAGTTTGCTGCAAAAGTTCAATAGTGCTCCTGCTTATTAAATTTTACCGCTTCTAAAAGAAACCTTGGCCTTGGCCAGTGTTATCCGTCTTGTTCAATAACTGTGTGTTATTAATAACATACAGCACAAGGCATTATAAGCCATTAAAGGACCTAATTCATGTCTTCAATGGCCATTAAAGTACTTGGAGACAGTTCTCCTGCTCAGGACTGCATGAACAGGACCATACTGTTAAAGACTGGGTGCGGGGACCCCAGACAGTCAATGGCACACAGTGTTCAAGGAGGGGCTGTGAAGTGATGTCCCCAGACAAACAGGTGGCCACCTGGGCACTGTGCAGTGCATTTCTAACCTAACTGTGTGACTGGGTGGTGCCTGAAAACTGTGCAGCCACTGTTTGTTTTCACTTCTGATTATGGTGTGCTGCCACCAGTTCATGCTTCTCAGCCTCACCCAGTGACCACTGGCAATTCTCTGGTTCAGGTACCAAGCAAACTGCTTTATCCTCTTCAGAACAGTGGTAAAAGAAAGTCTTACGATGAAGTAACAGGAGTAGATAGACACTTTTGCAGAAGGGAAAACAGCAAAGCAGAAGCTGAGTACCACAAGAGAGCAGCCACTATTTTCTTACTGTCTATAAACATAGAATAAACCTTCTATTCACTTATACACAGGCCTTTGTTGATGGAAATAGAGTTGACTATTAATTAAGACCTCCAAACAGTATCCCACGGCTGCTGGAAGATGGATAAAAGAAGGAACGATTTTTTTTTAGCCATGTGAGGCCAATGAATGGTGGAGACCAGGCAAAGTGAGAGTGAGAGATTTGACACAGAGGGCCACTGTAGATAGCAGCTAGCTTCTTCCTGAGGCTGCCTGGGCACACTGTGCAAAGGACTGTCTTGTCAATGAGTGATGGATCATTGTGCACAAGCGTAACGGACCACAACATGACAGACATTGTACTGCTCCTCATGTACACAAAACCACCACAAGACTCATAGGAGTGAGCAGCACAATGTGGCCAACATATGCCACATTGTGTTGTACCAGAGTGCCTCTCTATCACTGGCTAATATAGACACACATTCATTAAGAAAATCACAGAATCACAGAATTGTCCTGGCTGGAAAAGACCTCTAAGACCACTGAGTCCAACTGTCGATGCCCCCCCCAAAACACAAACAGACAAACAAACAACCCCCCAAAAAACACCTCACATCCCACTGTACCCTGTCCTGAAGTGCCCCATCTACACATTTTTTTAATACCTCCAGGGATGGTGACTCCACCACCTCCCTGGGCAGCCTGTTCCAGCTCCTGACTACTCTTTCAGTAAATAAATTCTTCATACTATCTAACCTAAACCTCCCCTGGTAAGACTGCAGGCCATTTCTTCTAGTCCTGTCATTATATATTTGAGAGAAGCTGCACCCACCTCACAACAATGTCCTTCCAGGTAGTTGTAGAGAGCAATAAGGTCTCTCCTCAGCCTCCTCTTCTCCAGACTAGACAGGCACAATTCCCTCTGCCTCTCCTCACAGGCCTTGTTCTCCAGACCCTTCACCAGCTTGGCTGCCCTGCTCTGAACTTGCTCCAGGAATTCATTGTCTTTCTGGTGGTGTGTGGCCCAGAACTGAACACAGTATTCTAGATGTGGCCTCACCAGTGCCAACTACAGGGGCATGATCGCTTCCCTTCTCCTGATGGCCACACTATTTCTGACACAGGCCAGGATGCCATTGGCCTTCTTGGCCATCTGGGAACATTTCTGGCTCATGTTCAGCCAGGTATCAACCAACTGAACCCCCAGCTCCTGTTTTTTGCTGGGCCACTTTCCAGACACTCTTCCACAACATTTTAACTGGCAGATGTAATCAGCAATGCCTTGCTCACTACTTCAAAAATGTAAAATTCTATATTACAGAGGAAATTAAAGGGCTTCATTCCCACTGCACAGTTCACCTCCTGGCATCAAGTAAGATAGCATTTTTTTTGATCATCTACAATTGTTTTTAGTGTTCTCAAAATATTAAAACTATTCCAAAATGCATCTCTCCTTATTTGAAGATAAAGCGCTACTTAAGGTTACTCTGACTTTTCAAGGGACACCTTTTTCTGCATTATTCTCACAGCAGCCTTGAACAGGCCTGCTCCCTAATGGCTTGTTGCTCTGTTCCAACCAACTCATCCTGGTACACTCCCCAGGTGTTCTCTGAGCCTAACTAAACCTGAATAACCTTTCCTGACTCTAGATCATTTTCACATTTATCTTCTCTACTCCACATCTTTCTTGTGGAGGAGAAGGAGCAGCAAGACCAAACACCTTGTTCCTCAAGCCTGGGCCTCAACCCTGCTGTGCCTTCAGACAGTTACACAAACTGGGCCTGACGTGGGCCCTGTGCCCAGCTCGGCTTCTGCTGACAGTTTTCAGGGATGAGAATCCATAAGAAAAAACAGCTGCAGACCATTCTCTGACAGCTTTGCAGACATGTTTCCTCACCAGATGTTCAGCTTTGACTACAAGAGCAATCACCTAATATACACTGGGTCAGTGCCATAAACTGTGAAGTCCCTAAAACAAAATGTCACTAAAAAAAGAAGAGGAACTTAAAATAAAAAAAAAGATACATTCCTATCTGTCACAAAATTTTCAGTCACAATTTCACCCAGCAAACAGCTCTATAATATACATTCAAATACCAGCAACTTGTTCAGCTTTTGCTCTTCCCAGCAAACTAAAGTCCCGACCACTACCCTTTTTAAAGGGATGCATTCAAACTTTTTAGGTTTGCCACACTAAGATACATGTGAATTGTCTTTAAAAATACTTCCAAAAACTCCAAGTCTTGGCAATTGTAAAATATACCTCTTAGAGATGGTAATATGACAGAGCTGTAACACACCCCTGGCACAGGTTTCTCAAGCATTCAAGCAGGACATTGCTGCTGCTGTGACCATCCATGCTGGCACACACATGCCAAACATACAATTCTCCTATTCACTAGCACAAAGGGATTTTCATGGATGTGCCCAAACATCTGACATAAAGAAACTTGTCAGAATTACTCTCCTGACAGCACACAGGGCAAGCTGAAATCAGAGAGAGGGCAAGGAGCAAACACATGCAGAACAAAAAAGAATGTTTTTCACTCAGTGTCATAGACAGTAATTGTAAGGTTTTTGTAGCCCTTGTATTGGAAAGATGTGTACTCTGGATTCTTGTGTTTCACAGCAGTCCACAAGCACGAAGGTCAGTTTGTCTCAAGAAAGACTGTAACCTCCATGCAGGCAGACTCTGACCTTTATCATAGAAGCCAGTCTCTCTAGTGTCAATCATTTCAGTAAGGCACTGCAGCAAACGGTGTAAACAGAAGTGTTCTTTTGCACAGAAGTACAAACCACAAAGCAAATAGCTTTCACAAGGATTAATTTTAGTCAAGAAAAAATAATCTACTCCTTGAAACATTTTATTATGGCAACATGAAGTAGCTGGCTTTGATGATGTTTGTTGTAGCAATCTTCTTTTCAAAAGTACTATTCATTGCTCTACCCCAACATTGAGAGGACTGATCTAAGGGCTCTAAGTGATGGTTTACATTGTGCAGTTTGAGACTGAAACTGTTTTATATCCATTTGCTGCTTTTTTTGCTGGCATGGACACCTTAACAAGCCTTCAGTCTGCTTCAAAAAAGGCAGTGTGATTCCTTGAGCCCAGCATGGTCAGCTTCCCAAAAATATCACAATAAATCTGGGGCTGGGGCATAAGCTCCAGGAAAGGAGAGGCTTAACCCCACAGAAAGCAAGAGGGATGACTGACTGACAGCAGATATTTTAGTAGTAGGCTGTGCCTATTTCCATGAAGGTGGATGCTGATTGTCATGCAATCTGTTCAGTGTAGCTAATGGAAGCATGTAACAGATATGGGGAGATGGAAAGTTGGCAGGACAAATGAACTCTGATTTCCAGACATGAGTCAATCTTTCAAAATCATTAGTGCTTTGTCTAACAGCTAGTTATAGTTTATGGAGAATTAGAAATAACAAATATAAATCCTAACAATACCAATAATAGTATGACAATGTAAATAGAGAAGTAAAAAACCTGCACTGCTCCCACCCTTCTCATTTCAGGGATGATTATTCTGGATGATTATTCTGCCTCTTATTTGGCACTTATTCACATTCAGCATGTCAATACCATGACTGGTTGCTAAAACACTACGTGATTCTGATGTTTTACCTGCCTTGCTCAAATCAATACATTTAGTCTTCAAGCCACAATGTCACGAACAGGGCCAGCTAGTCTGGGCTTACGTTCGTCCAGTGATACCCAGTGTGCCTCCTGTTCACCTTTTGGTTTATGTCACATTGGTAATAGGACTTCATACATAGCAGACTTTTGTTGACACATTTAAGATATGTAACACATCACACCAGGGCCCATTAAATAACTCCTCACCAGACTCTGTTGGTATGGGTCTGATACTCTGCTGAGAGCAAGTCATTCAGTTATTTGCACTGTTCTTCAACTCATAGATACATTTGCTTGTTCCTTGCTAGAATCTCTTCGGATGCTGTCTTTCCTATCATAAACAACATAACTGTGTATTTCTGTCCAATGAACTCACTTTGTATGTATTATATGATTAATAATGTAGGTTTTTTCAGGGAAATCAAGATGTGAAAGTGGTGTTAATTATGAGAAAGCAAGTCTTCTTAAGCCAGAAAATTAATATAAAGAGCTCCATTTAAAATAAACCCAGATATAATGAAAAGATAGCTGTTCATCTCTCAGCCACCATAACTTTGCCCTGTCAGAGCATATTATGGGAAAAAAAAATTACTACTTGCAAGAATATTTTTAATTAGATCAGCAAATATTATTATACGTAATCAAAATAGCACTATACTACCCATTTAGTATTTCTGGTTTCAGTGTGAGCTTCCTCAAGTTTGGATATTTCAATTTCTTTTAACTCTGAATTTCCTGAGTGTGCACAATAGTAATGCTTATACTTTATTATTAAACTACTCAACCCTAACTTGAAATCAAATGTGTTAAGCTAAAATTTTAAATTAAAGAAGTAGATATAATGGTCTTTATTACCTGATGTAATGGTTGCTGTCATTAGTCTAGGACCCCACTTTTTGTAACTGATACTTTAATTCTCTTGACTAATTAAGCAATTAAATTACTACTCTACCAGAATTAAGAAAGCAGAGGAATTAAAAAAGACAGTGAATACTAGTATGTTTACAGTTTGGTAAGCTCTTCTTCACTGTAAAGAAGCATAATATGAATAGTTTCAAGTAGAATATATTCTAGAGCAAAACAGACAGGAAAAAATTCTGTAACCTACCTCATATTTCCTGCCATAATGAGGAACAGATTATAAATGTGAGAAAAAATGAAGAGGAAGAGGATGGTACTGAAGAACATTGTCATCCAAGACCCGTGGTCCTCTCGAAACATTTTCAGACGGAGCAACTGACCTGTGGTATGAATATTATGAGAAAGCATATTTCAGTCAGTCAGTAAATACATGTTTTCATGATAACAAAACCAAAACAGAGTACTAAGCTTCTTTCTTCTTACTTAAACTTACTAAAACTAGCCTTTCTTCTTACATCCAATTACTCCACTCTGTGTATGGACGGCAGATTTAATATCATGCAGCCACACTACTCCTCTGTAGTTCAGCATGAACAGATATTATTCCTACAAAATTACAAGGCTGCTTCCCACAAACTGATGAAAAACTGGTTTAGGGTCTTATAAACAGAATCACTGAGGTGGAGGTCTGAAAGAGTCCACATCATATCTGTGGTATGGCCCTTTATCCTCTTCACCTGATAATACAAATTCATTATATCCAATTTCCAGATGTTCTTCTAGTCTACTCTCATCCTTCTTTTCCATTCATGAATCAGTCTGTCTTTTCCAGCACTCCATGTCCCTAACTACTGGTTTTTCACATTGTAATAGCCTCTGTGCTATGCACTGAAGTGGTAGGTAGGATCTGAGCTCTGGAGTAAGCAGGGCTGGAGGACAGGAGTGCTCTGACAGGACTGTGATTTTGGAAAAAGGCAGGAATGTTGAATCAGGAGAAATGATAGGTAGATCAGTGGGCTGAAACAAGCTCTGCAATGGGGCAAGAACAACATAGGTGAATGGACCAGACCAGTACTAGAGCAGCAATAACAAAGATTCTGGCCATGAAGTAGGGGGAAGAAAGAAAAGCGCAAACACACATAGACATTCTCCAAGGCCCTGTACTCTTCTTTTTCACTGCTGGAAACAATGACATCCCCAGGCCTAGCAAGATTGAAGATGTGCCATAAGCCTATCCTTCCCTAAAAAGTAAGAAAATGTTGCTATGGCAATAGCAATTTTTCCTGATTGACTGAGTGGAGGAGATTAATGATAAAAGGTATCTCCCTACCTGCTCTTTGAAGAGCTGCCATTGCATATGGAATATTACCAACACCTTGGATTAAAAACAGTACTTGCAAAATAAGAGTTGTGATTTTAGGAGGTCCAGACTAACGGAGAGGAAAAGCATAGCTGGGCACCTGGACTTCTGTAAAATAGATAATTCCAATCTTTCTAAAACAGGTAAGAGATGTATTAAGTACTCATTGCACCTTTCTTCTCCAAAGCAATATAATTTTCCTTATTTAGCTATCACACACTGATTAATACATAGACAGATGTATAAATTTTGTATTTTATAAAGTACTTTTTTACAAATATTGTCTTCAGTAGGCAAATTCTTACACCTTAACTATCCTTCTACTATACCTTATATTTGCCATGCATGACTTCATTAACTCACAGGTAAGTACATGAACATCATTTTTTAATGAAATAAACAGTAGCTTAATCATAATGTCGATTGAGACATCAAGAAGAAAGGAGATGGATATTAGCACAATCAACTTACCTAACTGCATACAAATACTGCTTTATATTACTTATTTCTCCCATTATATTAGTATGTATAATATACTAAATGGAGTTGAACTTTAGTTAAGTGAAATGCTTCACTTAATGCTCATATTGCATTATATATCCTTGCACAGGAATTCAGTTAATCATTAGAAGGGAATGCATTGGATGATTACCTAACATGTAGCTGTTAAAGTGAAAATTGCAAATAATGCTTGATATTTTTATAACAAAACCTAGGACTCCCTGTATAGTGCTTTATTAATTTGATTAAATGAGCTTTGGGAGCATGTGTAACAGAAATACATTGGGGGGTGAATAGTCAGAAATTTAGAAAACTGAATAGTAGGAAATTTAGAAAACCTATCTGGTGACTGGAATAGATTTGTTCAAGATTAAAATACAGTTGCAAACAGGCAGATGAAGTTTCCTTTCCAAAGTAATCTTAACAAATAAAACAGTTCAGGTAAAATTATAGCTTCTACTATAAAGATTAGCAAGCAAAATGGAGAAAGGGGTAAAGAGAATAGATAAGGAAGAAAGTGACATAAAATAAGCTATTAGTTTTATAATTTTCTTATACTTCAGGCCAAATTAATCATTTAGTAACTACTGTTAAAAATGTCAAAAAAAACCCCCACAGGAATGACAGGGAAGGATATACCTAGGATATATTTACATATACAAAATTAAATATTTTTAATATAAATAAACAGGCTAAACCTAATGGAACTTTGCAAATGCAAGTTAAATGCCATGTGAATGACCACCAGTGACAAACTGTAAGCCACAAATACCTATATATACACAAATCAAGAGTCTTTTCAGCAATGCCATGTTTCTTCGTTCCAAAATAACTTCCCTCAAAAAGTAATTTTTTTATTGAAACAAGGTCTTCTATCTACTCCAAGAGTTTGGAGGCCACATCACAGGTGCAAGGAGAACCCAGGTTAGTAGATACTTCAGGATGTATGGGCAGGCAACAAACTAGGCAGGAAATCATCTCATCAGCTGAAAACCACTTGCTGTTCTATAATAGTGTTCAGACGATGCCAGGGACAATGACAGAGGAGCTTGTAGATATTCATTGTCAAAGAGTCTAAGACATATTTCCTTCAGATCCAGGAGAAGAGACAGCTCAGTAGGCAGTTACAAAAACTGAGTCAATCAAACAAGTCACTTTTATAAAACTTTTCTATCATACTTAGATCCATAGCCCACAAGATGGCTGGATTCATTAGACTGAAGAAGCAGAAAAAAAGAGAAACACAGAATTCTTACCCTAGCATGTTTTTGTCTTAATTATGAGTGATGAGGCCCATAAAATTCAACCCTTTCCTGGTCATACCATGTAGTATTCTAACATCAAGCTCCACCAAATCAGAGGTATTCCTTTAATTCTGGGTGCCTCACCACCACGTGATTGCTCCTTCTGTCCTTTTAATTTCATGGCCAGCTCCATCGATGGCTGAAACTGTTCAGCTGAAAAATTAATCTCAATAAATTGGAGTTATTTTCTAGCCCTGAAAACCAAATCCTACTTTCATCAAAGTCTGGCAAGTCTGTTCTTAGCACTAACAACATAGGAAACTTCTCATTGTCACAGTATAACATCATGATGCTGTTGCTCATTGTGACGCTTGCTAAGTGTGTATGCACGTTGGCTGGCTTAAAATTACATAGTCGTAGCAGTGAACACAGCAATGTTCAGAAAAAGAGTTACATTTTGGACTTTGTGAAGATGATCTAGTCATATCCTGTAGCTCAAGTTATTCTGCTGGTGCAATGATGGTAGACAGAAAACTTGCCATTGTCTGATATAAAAAGCCCTGTCACTTCTGAAAATCATTCCAGCACATATGCAGATCTACTGGACATCAGGGTAGCTCCAATGGCCTCAGGATATAGCAGGGCATGCTGACTGTCTGACCACATGCAGGGAAACTGGGCTCTGATTGTACAGGCTTCAAATTCTTCTGATGGAAGACCAGTAGCTCTTGCTATAGGACCAAGCTGAGGGTAGAACTCTTTGTCTTCTCTTGCTTATTATGGTACCTCAGGAAAGGTTATTTCTTTCTCTGCACCTGTTCCTGTGTCCACTTTGTAAGTCACTCAGATCAGTTGTAAAGAGCACTGTTTCAAGAACCTAGTCTTGTTTATGTCCTCTAAGGTCTACTACAATACAAAGAATTAATAGGAGACAGAATACTTTAGAAACTTCCAGTATGAATCCCAGGATAGACAAATGGGAAATGCCGACACAAAGATGTATTTTCTAATGACTCTGATATCCAAATGCACCTCACCCAGCTGTGCAGTTCCAGCCCCTCCAGCTACAGAACCAACTTCATATAGCTCAACCCCAAATGCAGCCCAGTAAAGCAAAAGTGATGGAAAAGGGATTTATTACTTCATGCCTGTAATTGCCCTTACACAGTTAAAAGGCTACACATCCCAACTTTATCCAGCCAACCAGCAGCAAAGTGGTGCAGGTGGCACAGCTGCCTGCCTGCCTCCACTTACACCTCTAGTCCTTATCTGGGAGCTTGATGAGATCAGGAATCTGGCAGCACAGTTCCCGAATTCAGCTAGGACTACACTGTTTGTAGCCACTTCAGGGCTCCTTTATATTGCAAACAGACCTTGGAAGCAAGTGCTTACTGCCTTCATTCAAAAGTACTGAAAAGAAAGGCAGCATGATGGGAAATACAATTTATTTAAACGCACATGTAACATCTAACTAAGAACATTTTAGGAAAAGATAACTTCTCTATATATTCAACCCCCTTTTAATTGAACACATAAGAAAATGTTACGGAGCTGCATTGTACCTATGAAGGTAGCTACATCTAAAAGAATTTACAGGGATATTGTCTAAAATTTAGCTGAAGAAAAAAAATACACCAAATTTGTGTAATTTTTTATATTCATAAAGCCTATGGAAAAGAGTAGGAAAAGAGAAAAGAGTACAGCTACCCCTCAGTTAAAGTCCAGTGTTTCAATACTTAACAAAATACATTTAGTGAGCAAACATTCCCCATCTGTGAAATACACTGTAGGTAGAACAGTTGGCTTTCTATCCATACTCAATTTCTGGAAACTCATTTGACTGACTTTGTTGCTGAGCTTCTAGAGAAACAACATTCCTTCCTAATTTTATTGAGTACAGTCTGAACTCATTTTTTGTCACTTGAACTGTCTGGGTGAACCATAAATTTGCAAAGCACAATAATGCAGTTTCTATTTAGCAGCTTTTCACTGTAGTTCATGTTTGTTATGTTTTGACCTGTGTCTGTGAAGAGACATTTGGAAAAAGTCATATTGTATTAAGGTTGACATGAAAGCAAAAAGCTACTACTATCAACTTAATGGTTGAAGGTATTTGAAAATTGTCAACGAATCAATAACACTTTGAAAAAAGTCCTTTCTTCCATTCAGAGAGTGATTTCTACAGAGTAAAATTTTATCCTGTCATCCTATCAAGCATTGTAGTGGACTCTGATCTATAAATGGCTATTTGGACGACCCTCACACAAAGGCATAGACCTTACAGTTTGGCATCTGCTGCATCAGCTGGAAAGAGGTTCTAGAAACATAACAAAGTGTAATTGGTGACAGCTCATTCTGGCAGAATACTCCTGCTTTTATTTTGTTTTTGTTAGAAGTACAAATAATTGGGGTTAAACTTAAGACCTTACAAGCACAAAAATCTTGCTTTGAAAAATACACTGCAGATCTAGATTTCAGATATTCTATAACAGGTATTGATATTAACTGGGCCATTAAGAGTGAGTCAAATGAGGTCATAAAAAATGTGAGACAAAAGAACAGGCAATTACTGTCCTCCTGTCCTCTCCTCTGCTTCTTCCAAAGACAGACACAGATACATTAGTGGACATGGGGATGCTGTTGTTAGAGGGTGTGTGGTTTCTTTCCTCTCATTTATTATATGCTACATTAAATATTAGAGAGGAAAGAATATAAAGGTTGGATAAAAGTTCATGAAGATCTGCTTGTTCTAGTGCTTTAGAGTAAGCTTTAAGTGTTATCTACTTGGAATTCACTTTTTTTTTTTTTCAGATAGAAAGCTTGTACATCATACCATATTCTGAATTCTTTTGCTAACCCAAATATAATGGATTTAATTTAAAAGTTTTGAATATTAAGTCCAATACATATAATTGAAAAAAAAAACACCAAAACTTAAAAGTAGTTGGTCTCTCTTTGCCCTCCAGACAAATGGCTGAATGACTCCAGACAATGGACAATTGATGAACAGTACATGCACTATCTTCATTTGCAACAGAAGCCCTAAGCTGGAGTGGTACTGTTACTTGCTGATTCTGGTTTGCCTTTTCACTTTATTAGTAGGATTTCTAGGCAATATACTTGCACTATGGTATTATCTGTACTGCATGAAGACATGGACTACCAATACCATCTTTCTCTTTAATTTGGCACTGTGTGACTTCATTCGGACTCTCATGGCACCTTTTTCAGTATATTACAGTTTCCAGAAGTTAGCTATCTATTCCAGTCCAACATTTTATCAGTTCATAAGACTATTTTTAGTATTAATATCTATGGAAGTGTCTACTTCCTGACACTCATCAGTTTTGACAGATATGTAGGTGCAGTCCACCCTATCTCTTCATTAACATGGTGAGACAAAGCAAAGGCTGTTTTGTACCGTTGCAGTATGGCTCTTCATAGCGATTGCATCAGTACCAGAGATCTACTACACAGTTGCACCTAGAAGACAACATAACATCATAGAGTCCCTGGATGGTACTGAAAGACCTTTACAATTTGCAGTGCCATTGACAGTCTCCAAGATTTTACTGAGATTCCTACTTCCAGTCACAGTCTTCTTTACATGCTATATGTTGACTCCCAAAGCGTTACTACAGCTCATTAAACGTCAGCAAATAAGCAGACTTGTTAGACCTCTGCTACTGATTTCAGCTGCCGTGATTGTATTTGCTGTTTCTTTCATACCTTACCACGTTATGATGATGGTGACAGTAACTTACAGAATCAATTGTGAACCACCCTATGGGAACATAAGCACATTTAGTGCCATTTATAAAGTCACAGAGATCATCTGCAGCATCAACAGTTGCCTTGATCTCATGATTTTTACAGTAGCAAATAAGACATTCTGTCAAAGAATTAAAAGTATAAAATGTTAACTCCAAATGCCAGTGCTGCTGTTGCTGACAAGAAGGGTAAGGGACACCACTCTGTCCCCAAGAACAATGACTTAAATGACTTCCTTCTAAGTAGCTACTTTAATTCCTGGCCAGAAAAAACAGAGTAAGATTAAGAGCACACAGTGTTGAGGAGCCTTCTTATAGTTTCTGTTAATTATTCTTTCATCTGTGTGTAATTGCTGTTGTGACTGGACTGTGCAATTCGTAACAAACATGATGAACTACAGCTGAACTTCTCGAGCATTTGCAGAGAGGCTTTCTACAAGTACTTCATTTTAATGCTGCTTGCACTAGAGTTCCACTGACACTGACAGTGGAACCTTATTAACCTGGGCAAGTGCATCACATTTCTGAAAACAAAGAAACAAAAAATAAATATTAAGATATCCTGGTCCGTGAGCAAAGTCAGAGCCACAGTGACTCTAATCATGAATCAAACAAGCACAGATTGAAGAGCTTTGTTAAGTCTTCCCCCAGGCAGTAGGGGTTCCAAAACAATAGGCACAGGACACTGGTGGTGACCCCCAAACCCTGGGAAATTACACCTGTTTCTCATACATGTTCTGCTTTGGGGGAATATGTGGTTCTGCCATGAACTCTGAACTCATCAATGGAAGTGTGCAAAGGAAAAGTTCTGAAATACAGAGGTGGTTGAGCTGCAAGAAAAGTAAGAGATATTGCTACACAGGAGTATTTCTTTTCCTGTTTCTTTAGGGTCTTAGTATCACAATTTCAGGAGAGTCTAGGGTAATTAGTGTACAGTGAATTTTAGTTATTATAATAGCACAATATTTAGTCATCAGAACATTCACCTTCAAGAGTTATTAAATACAAGTTCTTTCAACACATTGAACGGGCAAAATAATCATGTTCCATAATCAAACACCTGCTGACCTCCTTTCTTGCCAAGTCCCACACACTACCTTGTTGATTATAAGAGCCCATAAATCAGTGAGCACATTAACTTCATTTTCAGAAGTTAGTAGTGATGAAGTACTTTATAATATACTTTGTACAGTGTCTTAATTCTTTAATTTCCATAGTTTTAATATCACTTTGTCCTCACATCTATGTGAAAACAATCCTACATGGCTATTAATTCTCTCTTGTTGTACGTTTCAATTGTTTTTAGTAAATATATATGTATATATGATGTCTAGGACAATGATTCTTTTAATTGCCTGTAACTCTAACATGAAATGAAAAACCAAGTCCTGATAATCTGAAACATTTTACATATGTTTGAATGTCCTAGCATGTCAGGATCTCCTAGCAAAACTGCGTGCCTATATTCTGTGCCAGGAAGTTATGTACTCACCTCATTGTAAATGATGCTTTTTTCCTTTGATAATTTCTTCTATCTTCAAAAATACCTTTTATTTTATTTTATTTTGCACAATTGCCTATTGGAAACATGGCAGGGTGATCACCAATGCATTGGCTTAAGAAAGGGAGCATTTTAATACATGAATGGGCACCTATCAGCAATTAGCTATTACAATACACACATCTCAGCCTGATACAGAAACAATCTCAATGCCATTTTGTAACAAAGGTACTCTCAGCACCCAAAAGGAGAGAACAGGAGAGGTTAGTGTGAAGCTCTGAATTAAATGAATTTATTGCTTCCATCAGATTGCACCCAAGATTGTAAACAGCCAGTTTACACAACATACCTTATACTGGGCTGAGTCTAAAGGCACTGGGTAATCTTTAAAAGTCATTAAAAGTCATTTTGCGGACAGAAAACTCATGAAAAATCCTTCCCTTTCTTCCCCTGAGCTATTCATGTTCCTCTTGACACTCAGCTGTGAATACACCCTAGTAACTGACAAGGCTTCTATACATGTGCTTGTCTGTTCATTAGTGATTCTATAATCAACGAAATACATTTTTTAAAAGCATTTTTGTTCAACTAGGCTGAACTAATGCTCATGTTGTCCTGACTGAAAGCAAAGGTTTTCTACGAAACAACAGTTAAAAGGCACTAGACATCTGTTCATATTTACATGGTCATATTTTTATTTGGAAATACATGCTCCTAAAATGCTTTATTATAATATTCCCTAAATAGAATGACATAAACAAATAAAATTAAGTTTATTCCATTCTGCTACAGTAAGCAAGAAATAAAACAAACAGCTAAGATCCAAAGTCAACATCTCCTACTATGACAAGTATGTTGCAATTCCAGTTTCTCACAGATCTTTCTTTGGATTAAATCTGAGGACATGGTGTACAATTAAATGCCCAACTGTTAGAATGAGTTTGAACACATTATTGAACGTTGTGATAAAGTTTTAGCATAGAAAACTGACTGCAAGGTACAGGTAGATTTCATGTACTGTATCTAGATTCTGAGATACTGCAGTGATGGACGTCTTTGTAATATACCAGGTGAATACAAAATAGTCCAATGGTCTGTAAGATTTGACTATTTATGTATGTGCTGAGCTGTGGCAGAGAGAAAACTTTCGCATTTACTACTGTAAATTCATCTTTGTTTTATAAGCAAATATTGTTAAAACAAAACCCTCGAAGTTGAAGAGGTAAATGTTGCTACAAATGTCCCAAAGCTGCTTTCTCAGGAAAACCATCTTTATGCATCCACTGCTCTCCATTTGTCTTCTTAATACTCTTGTGCCACAGACAAACTACCTGATATTTTCACACTTATTATGACATGAGCTTACCTTATTTAAATAAAAGTATTCAAATGTTCCTGGAAGTTTGGTATTCTCTTAAATATACATAAATTAATGTAATCTGATATCAAAGTTTTTCTTTTACATGCCTCAGAAACACCTCACTTGGGAAAAAGCTATGACAAACAGTACCACAAGGCAATTAAAATGCTTCACCTTTGTACAATTCTTTCATCCGTGGAAGCAAAGCTCTCTAGGCAGAAGAAAAAAATATGCCCAGACTGATTCTACAGCTGGAGGAACCATAGCAGAGGCAGGCAATGTGGCTAAGTCCACCATGTGCCTTGCAGGGAAATGCAGCTTCTCTGCTCCTGACTTAAAGAAACATCCACATCTCAGGGGTGCCAAGTCTCCCTGCCCTGTGCCTGAAGCCCGCAGTCAGAAGTGATGGGACTAGAGTCTAGTGCTAGCCTCTGTGCAGGAACCTACCACCTCTGCAGTCCTCCTCAAGCTCTCTTTTCAGGCCTTCTTCACAACTTAACACCTATGAGCTTTGTCTCTTCCCCTTTGTATGACTCGGCATGGATGGGGTTTCTTCCAGCTAGGAAAAGTGAACCTCAGTCAGGGAGCTCTGCGGTTCGCAGCTTTTGCAGTCGGAGGTAAAATGCAGTCTATGATGCAGTAATATCCAAGGTCTCAGCTACTGACCTAGCTAGAAAAGTGATGTCCTCACAAAGTACACTGTGTGCTAGGGCAAGAGGAACCAAGGATCTCCAGTTTCCTGCTGCTCCAGCCAATACTGGTCAGAAGACTGACATTGGTAGCCAGACATCTTTCCATCAGGCTTCTTTTGCAGCCTATCTTAACAGATTTTGGTATTCTTAAGGGCCTGATCTGAACTAGAAACTGCATGTGAGCAAACAGAGGTGAAATGTATAGCACTCTACCTTCCTTGGAAATGCCACGTAGCCTTTAAAGATTGCTTGCTATTTCTTATAAGAAAAAATAGAAATACAAATGTTCATAAAAATGCACATTCATCTTTTAACACAAAAATAAGAATGGGAAGATGGACTTTTTCTGCTGCAAGGAAAGGGCTGACATTTTCTTTCCTTAATGGATTATCCAAAGGCAGTTGAGAGCACGGTGATAGTGGTCAGTGCCATCGACTGTACTGAATGCAGCAGGGGATTCATAAAGGTGCCTCCCTCTTTTCTTTACATTAATGTCATTACTATTACCTAGGTGCAATACCTTGAGCTGCTGATGTGAAAAAGACGGATAAATGTAAATAAAGTGGGAAGACTTAAAGCTATGACAGAATTACAGTGTCTAGGCAGGATTTACTCTGAATTTTTCTTCATCTCTCAAGCTCCATTATAAAGATTTGAGATATAATTTTAATTATAGACCTTACTCTTCCTGATGTTATTACTTTGGGTTTATACAATTGTGCTGATGCAGTCAAAAAGAAAACTAAAAATAGGTATTGATTACCAATAATGTTTTAGAACATTTTTTTTGAGTATGGAAGGAACTGAAATCCATGTGTTAGCAATAGAAAACTCTAATGCATTTGTTCTTGAGGTGTAGGCTTTATAATTCTACATGACTGTAGCCCAGGTTATAAAATGAATGTAAAAAAAAAATTTCTCTCTTTAGATGTCCTCACTGGATAGCAAAGTAAAAGTAAGTTAGAGGGCACACAAGTATTAATTATATTTTTGCAGTCTTTATCCTTCAAGATTTTTCTAGCATTTTTAAGAAGCCTGCATTTTTTAACTGCCAGACCTATATCCTCCTTCTTCTGTTTTTAATTTTAGAGCTACAGCATTTCATCTTCATATATATTGCCTACAGAAACTACATTTTCCTTCTTTGAATTCATTGGAATCCAAATTTCACAGCAGGTAAAAGAAACAGAGCAGTATTTATATCCCACATAATGCCGATGCTGAACTCTGAGGGGCAGTGCTGCAGTCTTGGTTTTTCAATACCAGGTTAGCCATACTCTGAAATGACTTGTCAAAATAATTAATTTTTTTTCTATACAGTTTGTCATTTCCCCCGAAACTGCATCCTGATTCACAAGCTTATCTTTAACAGTAAACAGACCTGATTACAATCTATCTACCACACAGCCTTTTAAAATCAACATTTATAAAGCATTTTTGAGTCAGAAAATAAACCAGATTTTGTCGTCATCCATCTAGGAGCATCTACAGGTTTACAAATGGTCAGTCTGCTAAGTGGTCCAAAATGCAGCATTGTGGCACAGTAAATTGCAAACCCAACTGTAATGTAAACATATAAAAATATAAAAATAATTTATTGTTTATATGCAAACACGTGAAGTGGAGGTTGACAGAAAACAGCCACCCACAACTAACCCCAGTGCTGAACTGGAACTCAAAAGAGATTTAGATTTGATCATGAGTTTTGCCAGATTTTCTACAGGACTAAGGCAAGCAATGTGGGCTCTGAGACTCGGTGCAGGGAATGTAAGGGTCACTATGAACCTTGCAGGCTGAGCCAGCAAATGCTGGCAGACAGCAAGAGAGAAGAGAGATTTACATTTCCTTGAGGGAAAAAACATAGTCACTTGGTGACACAGTCACTATGACTTGGTGAGTCAAATACAGGAGATGACAGGTGTCCTAACAAAAAGAACTGATGTTTCAAAGGAATTGAAGCAATACTCATTTTAATTAAAAATAATGAGCTAGACGATCTCCTGATCAAGCAGAGAGTACGCTAGCTTTTGTCCAGATCCCTCAATTGAGGAACACTCCTACACAGGAGATTCCTTCTCTCTTTTTCTAATCAGAGGGGTGAAGTACGCAGAAAACAAGGAAACCCTGACAAGAGACAGTTTTCTGATTTAATCTCAGTATGTACAGATTAAGCATGGGTTTTGTTTTGTTTCTTGTCTTCAACAAATGTTTGCAACTATGCTGCCTGTTTTGGTCACCTTGACTAAATCTTACAGTGCACAAAGAAGAACCCCAGGGATTACAGAGCACATCTGCATTTCCAGTGCACAAGGTGAGCGGAGAATTGGTGTTGTGGGACAAAGAGGAAACACATTTAGGTTTCAAGCAAAACACTACCTAGCCTACAGCGAAATATAGGGGTACGCACTTAGACTTGAGCATCTTCAGACTTGGTGAAAGCAATGATTTCATAAGCTACATACTTCTCAGCTATTACCTGTGTATGCATCTGGACAGACACTTGGCTGCGCACCAAAAAGGGATGCTATCAGTCAATCAAGTCCTGTATCAGTATTAGTATGTCCTGTAAACTTCGTATATCTTACACAGGAAAAATGATTACTATTCTACCAGATGCAAACCAGCCTCGGAGTTAGGCAGTTGTATTTCTAACAGGTAACTGTGTGGCACTCACAGTGTTGTGCAGAATATTGTGCCCACCGTTACAGACGCAGCTGACAAAACCCCAACTCCATTAACTTTGCTCCAGCTGCGCAGTTGTCTTACCACCCTCCTACCATGGGGTGAAGGATGCAAAAATACCAGCTATTTCATCAAATCTATTTCAGAATGGCACAACTAAAACAAGTGATATGGAATGAGCTTTCACTGGGTTACATGTTTGCAAGACCTACTTCAACTCTGGGCTGAAATTTCCCGATGCTGAAAAATTTCTTCAGGAAAAAAGGTCAAGTTCCCTTCTTTGGTAACACAGGATTATGCTTACAGAATTAAAAAGTGGAACTATAGCTACGTCTTCTCTTCACCTCTTGAAAATCAAACTTTTCGTATTTGACATTTTTTCACACAGTTGCAAAATTCACAGGAACTCCATGACAATGTAAGTGTGAGTATCTGTTTCACACTGATAGCTTCCACTAATGCACACATCTCCTGCAATGACATAATATTAAGGATTGCTCATAAATCCTAATCTGCCTTTGTAGAAATAGCAGTTTATTCATTTGTATTATGTACACTATGTAATGATGTCCAAAAAGGATTACTTACTACATACGAATTAAAAGAGTATAAATCCACAGCACCACCTATACCACCACATCCACTGTATTTAGCTGTAACTTCGGAAAATTTGCATTTTAAATTATTTGATACTATGTTACTTGCAAAAGTAACCATAGCAAATCCTACACTGATAAGCACATCTTTCACTAGAAATACACTGGAGGAACTGTGTTAACAATGAGTGAAACTTTGGGCAAAATGACAGTTCCATAGCAAATTTCCTTTGGAGCTAGATCAGATATATAATGAATCCAAATTTTCATTACTAAAAAAAGCCAAAGCGTAAGACTAAGTGCATAAAAAGCCAGTAAGCTAGAAGGCTGGGGGGAGGGCCGAGAGTACAGCAATTGAAAAATGTTTTAATTTTTCCAGATATATTCTTTCTCTAGTCAGGTTTGACTAGCCCTTTGATTCTAAATGAATTATCATTTTAATCATAAAAAGAGTGTACAGAAATAATAATTACTTTTTATTATGTATCACATTTATATGTCTAAAATAACTCATTTTAACTAGCTGTCATATTCATTCAATACCACTAGACGGTGCTCCTCTGTTGAAATCTAATTATTTCTGTCTGAATTGCTTCTTGTAGCTAATTTTTTTCTGATAACTGTGGTTCTGGCCAACTGTTTACCCAAGCTGTAATTGCAGCAACTGCCCCCATTATACAACAGCAGGACCTCATGTGCCATAACCATTACCACAGCATGACAGTAACATATCTGTTAGCACTCAGTTTTTGATAAAACTGAATCTCAGCTGAGCAGGATGACAGTTAGTTTTGCTTGAAGGTGAGACATGCTAACAAACATAATCATATGTTCTACACCAACTCCACACCTACAGTATCAGGACATCAAACCACATCTGGAAATCCAAGGATCAGTAACTCATATTTCATATATAAACTTATATGAGACTCAATCAAGTTAAGATTTAGTTTGATACCCTGAAAGACACTGTGATAACCTCTGGGTACACAGAGACTGCCTCTGCAAGCAATTTGCACATACAATAAAAATCTTAACTGAGAGCTGAAATAATTGCAGTTTTTCTAATAAAAACCTTCATCCTGAACAATGTATGAAAAGTTTTGTGCTATCTGCGATTGGGTAAGATTTTCTGAGAAATGGGAAATAAAAAGTGGAAATAAGGATGGACTGACCAGCTAAAGTAAAATTCTGACTTAGCTGTAAACTTTGGACCTAGTCTACCACTGAACACTAAGGAATGCAATGTCTCATACTCTGAGAGCCTGGATTTCATTAGCTCTTTTAGCTTAGACAACAGTCACTAGAAGGGACATTTTCACTGAAAGAAGGTAAAAGAAGAAACTCACCATGCAGTTCAAACGGTTTAAATCATTAAATTCTAAGGTCAGGCCCCAGGGAGAAGCTTCCTGCTGGTAAGGAGAAATGCATGTGGCTTCTCAGAAATTTTAGTATCACAAGGGAAGCAAGCACAGTACAATCCTTCACCAGAGCACTTTGCAGAACCTGTTTCAAGAGGCAAGCCAACTAAGCTTAGAGGCTACTCAAGTAAGAGTTCAATTCACCAGACAGGTCTGAATGATCAAAATTGAAATAATCAAAGGAGGAAGGTGCTGGTGAACTGTTCAGGTTGAAAGCCTTTTCTACCCACCCCTATATATGATTATGGCAAAAGGCTGTTCCCTGGGAAGTCTGATGCTACTACAGAAAAGCATTCTACCTCGAAATGGGCATTTTTCCAATTCTTACATGGATGATAATTCATATAGTAATAAAAGCACGTCAATGATGCAGCTTTCAGGCCCCAAATGTTTTATGTGCAGCATAACAGGACACAGTATCTTAATCTTCAAATAGCCAGAAAAAGAGCTCTCCATCTTGAGGCACTATTATCTTAACAAGGAACAGACACAGAAAACAGTACTGACACTTGTTGCCTTGAGGTCATGAAGCACTTTCTCAGTTTTACTGTTGAACATTCCCAGCTCTTTCAGATGAAGAACCTTTCACTCTCCAAGTAAGGAATTCAAACCTTTTTGATAAGAATCAAAAACGTCTTCAATCATTTTGGAGCTGCATTTATCTTAGGAATAGACTACATTCTATACATCTTATATGTATTGCAAAATAACCACAGATTTTTCCTTGAGATATTTACAGTGGTCACAAAATATCCACTGAGGTTCCTTGGGAAGTTCAATTATAAAGGACTTCAAATTCAAATATTATTAATTATTCAGTCACAAAATGAATAGTGCTTTTCATAATGCCAAAGACACCTAAGTGACGCTAACATACTTCGGAATACACATGCTCTTCCTTCTCTGAGGATGTGTTTTTCACCTTTCCAAAACACATCACACCAAGGAAGTGTCTAGAATAGGCTTACTTTGCTTCCCTCAACAAGACAAAATAGTGTAAGATGCCTTTATGGCATGCCTCTTGAGGGATAAGGTTTGTACTCTAAAAATGAAAAAGAGGGAATGAATATAAACTTACGTTGACTATACCTCAATGTAAGTAAAGTGCAAATTACAACTTTCAGTTTTGGTCTCCTAACATAATTTTATCTGGTGTCAACTGGATTTCCAGGGTACTACCTACAGGAGGAGGTGAGTGAAGAATCTACACTCTGCAGCAAATGGATTAGCTGTTCCAGGGGAAAACTCTTGTCTGGATTAGCTGATCTACAGGATGACCTTGTACAATATCAATGGAAACAGAGGAATTAAAAAAATGTTTAATTACCACCAAAAGTGGTAAAGTAACAAATGAGAGTTTTGTAGCAAACATAGGACAATACCATAACATTTGAGACAAAAAGGATTTTGCCTCTCTAGAGTTCATGGGTGTTGGTAGAGTGCTGAGGGTAAGCCTTTCCCAGGTCTGCTACAGGCCAACACTGTGCAGGCAGCAGTGCTGTAGTGCAGCCTCTGACTCTGAAGAGACTGCTGATGCCTGCACTTCTTCTGGTACGTGCCACTAGCACAGCAAGCAGAAACGCAGTCTCAAGAGAAGTTTGGTTTTTTATCTGCAGGCTAAGAGATGGAAATCTGTAGGTATCCCCAAGAGAATAGTACTCCTGTTTTACTCTTTGATTTTAGATAGGTCATACAAAAATGACCTCTAATTCAGATTAAAATTGCTCCATCTTTGGCTGCCACAGAGATGAGCTGCAGAGGATATAAGTAAGCATGGCCCCAAGCCACTGCAAAGTGCTCTAAACTGGTAAGTATACTGAAGAACACCAACCAATGTGGAAGGCATGGAGAAAACTATTTGCTAAGACATTACATTTTAATTTGCTATACGAAAGTGACACAAAACTGAACACTGTGCTAAACCCTGAATTCCCCAGGTCAGGAACTCCACAGAAGATCCACATAAGATACCAGTTTTCAGTCTCTCCTTCATTTTCTATACCTCCAGCACATTACACTGCCAAGAGTGAATTAGGACCCATACTTTTTGTCACGTAACATCTATGACCAAAGATTACCAGGAGAACTAGGATATTTTTGTGGGTTTGTTAATCAAAGCTGGAATCTCTCAATTTGTTAGGATTCATTCCCTTTTTCTTGAGTAAACTAAAATGAAATACTGATGCTACTGTGACTCTCTAGGAACATCTTCCTCAATCCTGCCTCATCTCTTTAAACCTTCCCTGTCAGAATTTTCATTTTCATTATTTGTTTATTGTGTTTGACTTTGTCTGAATCTTGTACAGATTTAGTTTCTTAGTATTAAATGAAAGTGTGCTTCTTAGTAGACACACATTGCATCAGTGTCCCAGAAATAGAAAGCATTATTTAGCATGCGCATAAGTGAGCCTACAAAACCCTAAGCAGCTGTGGACTTTGAAAGATCATACCCCAGTGTGCAGATAAAAATTAATTCAAGGCATTTTAGAAGATAGGAAGACCTCAGCAGAATATTCTGCCTCTTTCCAAGCAACAGTTTGTTTTTAAACATTTTATTTCTTCTGGATTCAGGCAAATGGCCAAATCCAACATATGTCTCAATATCTTAACAGAAGGAGGAGGATGAAGGAGTCAGTAAATTTGGGAGTTTGTGAGTACCTGTGAAAATTTGAGAAGGATTTGCTCCTTAGTTACAGGTAGGTAAGAACAAAGACTACTGCAAACTACTATCATTATTATTTGCCTCCAGAATGACTGTCAAAGGCATCTAAAAATAGACATGTTTTTGTTTGAATTCTGAGAAAATTGTTGGAGGCTGGGAAACTATTCTGGGATTTATCAGTACAATCTTTTCTATTCCTTTATTTTTATCTCAGCAACCAGAAACACCACTGGTTTAACCTATAAAGATTTTAATATCTTAGTGTCTTATAAATCATAATAACAAATAGCTGATAATCACTTCTAAATCAGGTACTTCTCTATAACTTATTCAATGGTTAATTTGAGTATGCTGAAGATACTCAGTGTTTCAACATTCCAGGTGATTAGCTGATGGATGTATCTATCAATGAAAATCTATCAATGAGCAAAATATTAGAACGTGGTTGTAGCTTGTAACTTTTAACTCATGTATTCATAAATTATTTTTCTCCCCCTTCATTTGGATACATGATATAAGAAATCTTAAATTCCTGCTTTGCTGAGCTCAAAGGATGACACCATTTTAAACACCTTACATGTTTTTGGATATTTATATCAAACAGGAAAACACTCAGTGTTTTTCTAAGTATGATTGTCATCATTAAAGTACCATCATGAACATCATTAAATTATCATCAGTATTTTTATTTGAAAATTCAAAAGAACAATCTTGCTCCCAAACACCTATGTAATCATCTGCTCCTAGGCTGTGCTGCAGAGATTTGACTGCTGCATACCTAGCCAAACCCAAAGTCAGTTCTAAGAGGCCTTCATAACAGCACCAAGGAACTGTAACATGCTGGTGCTTGGCCAATAACAAGTGTGGGGTATCTGTAGATTAAATGTTGAAACATTTCTAAAAGGTAGGTATGTGATACATGGTGGAACTGATTCTGGCTAGGACTAAAATGTACAGTGAAACATGGTAGGTGGGTAAGAACATCTTAACTTACAAAACAAAGGAAATTATAATGATTTATCTGAACCAAGCTTAGAGAAAATTGGATGAAAAGTCACTGTTTGCAAAAGCTTTGCATGACCATTACTTTTTACAATGAGTCACTCAACACTTACTGTTCATGTCTCTGTTCACCTCGTCCTTAAGGTTTGCTGCTACTCCTACCCAGGTGACCAGTCCACCCCTAGGAGACTCCTTTCCCACCTGGAGCACCAGGAAGAGAGTAAATTGTCAAAGCAGAAAAGTCTCTGCTATTCCTGACATCCCCTGGCAGGGGCTACATGGTGAGGAACGGGGTCCAGAACCTTCTGATGAAGAGAGAGAAAGAACAGAGAAAACTGTTCGGCAGCATCTGAAATGAGGTTATGTGCCTCATCCGTCTCAGGAATCACAGTTAGAAATATTGTGTTACTGCCCTACCTGTCTCATAAGGAGCAATTTCTGATCCCTCTTCCTCAAAACTCAGTATTTGCCATATGTAAAACATCTATAAGAAATTTATAAACCACACTTACTATTTGCTAAATAATTCTTAAATCCTGAGAATGTATTCAAAGTTTTTAAAGTCCAGAGTGTTGGGGTGGTTTTTTCATTGTGGATTTTTTTTTTTTCTTTAACAAATGAAATACATTAGTTTATAATGCAGATACACAGGCTGACTTGGAGTCCCAGCAAAATCACACAAAGAGAAATGTCATCTGTTACATGAGGGACCTTCCTGCCTCTCTGATAGCCTATGGGAACCTTTGAAAGGATGTAGCATGACCAAGATCACATTCTCCCTTGGGCTCTCTCCATCAGGCACATGGCACAACAGTCTGTCCATCTCCTCGCTGTATGGATTGAAGATAGAAGAAATTTGTCCCTGCACTAAGTTGCACCTGCACATCAGGCTGCTTCTGCTAGAAATAAGATCACTCTATTTCTGGAAATCGGGGAACACAGACATATTATTCCTGTAAGTGGCAGGCATCATTCCAAACTCACTCCATCTGAAATGGAAAGAAAAATCTGAAAGTCATGTCAAAAAGATCAAAACACAGAGCTGACATATCAGAATGAAGTAGCAATGAACTTATTTTTAGTTTTCAGTCACTGGATGCTAAATATTCTCCAGAGCCTTCCCATTACAGATAATCTGACACATGTAGCTCTTCTCCCAGTCTCATACTGTTGCTTGGGGAATGGGATATTCGCCTCCAGTAGAATCAAAGCTTTCACTGAAGAGAGAATAATCCTTTCGTAGCTACTACCTGTACCTGTCCAACTAAATTCTACAATTTACCACACAGAGGTAATATGGTATAAGACTGATTCCACAACTATCTCTAAGAGCAGATCATGTCTGAAGAGAGGAAGCAGTAAGATGTTACAGCTTTTCTAAAAATACAAAAGAAGAAATTATGAGGTCACTTGCTTGCTTTTCTTTTATTTTTGAAAAGTCACTTGTGGTCTCCCTCATGACTGATGTTATTTTAAACTGACATCTTAATTACTGGCAACATGCTGGAGCTGGAATCTGATGAGCCTGCACTCATTCAGTGGCTGGCTGTGAGCTTCCCCTTTTTTTGTTGTTGGTTTGGTTTTTTTTCTGTTTTGTTTTGTTTTGTTTTGTTTGTCTTGTTTTGTTGAGGATTCTGGCTCTCAAAAATGCTTGCTCACAGTCATTTCTGTGTTATTATTAGCAAACTGTTAGATTGTCCCCTTGGCACACATTTTGTAGGACCAAAATAATCTTATTGTATTGCTTCAACATTTTACTGAAAACAAAAGCGGTGAATTGACTCTGAAGCAACAACAGTAGCCCTTGAATGCCTGCAACAGCATTAACTTGATTGTTGTTACTGAAATTCATACTGAACAGGCTCTTGAAGACAGTACATTTTTACCAGCTATCACCTTAGTTGCTTTCTATTAGGCTGAAGTCATCAATTAAAAAGAAAAAGAAGGAACAAATTTGTCAGGTGTTAAGTGACTGATCTTACTGTAATGCAAGATACGGAGCTTACAGCAGAAAAGATATGATCTATCACTCAGGTTAGAATTTTACAGAAGTATTGCCATACATCCATCAATTTTTCCTACAGATGGTGGCACAACTGTTCCTATAACTACTATCAAACAAGAACAGGACACAATCTGGCTGAAAGATAACCATGAAAAAAAAAAACAAAAACTTAAATTTCTTTTTTTTTTTTACAAAAAACAAAACAGATCCCATTTGGTTCATTAGCACCACTACGAAACTGATATACTACAGCAATATTACTAGCAATACCACAGCCCAGATTTTACACTAATATGACCCCTAACATAACAGGATACTAATTAATCATATATGTACTATTGTACAAGTGTATCCCATGTCTCTTAGCTGCCTAACAGATTCGTTTTTCTTACGAAGTACTATCATCCTGATTAAATCCCATTCTGCCTAATTTCCTCTTGCAATCTGCATACATTTACTCCCTCAGTTGATACACACTTTTAATGTTCAGCATGAATGCACACAGTGAAGAGTGTTTATAACAGCTTTTCAGTATCTTTTTGAGCCTTCCAGATAAGATATTTGACAAAAAAAGAGTAATGCTTTCAGACAACAGGTCCTCAGTGGGTGTTTTTTTTTTGAAGCTGTCATGAAATTGCTCCCAGCATGGCACCACTCTCCATTAAAAAATCTGCAACATTAGTGTGCACCCACATCTCAGTGCAGTATCTACAATGACTGCTCTATTTATTTACTTCAGTGTCTATGGAGCTCAGATTATCATTTAATTCTACAAAACAATGCAAACTGTGGACCTTTTTGAGAGAGCAACCCATTAAATTCAACATTTGTTCAACAGCTCTAATTTTCTTGCACTATTATGATGATTCCCTGGTTTTAGTGCTATATATCTTGTTTTCCATAACCTCTTATAAGACATTAAGTATTTAGTTTCAATCCACATCATTTAGAAAGGAAATTACAAATACAAATTTAGGCACACTCCTCGGCAATTGAATAAAATCCAGTCTCTGTAATTGCAGACTTTTAATCAGATTTTAACATGTCTTTATAATAACTTAGAATCAGAAAAATGGGCAGGTAGACACGTGCGCATTTTGTAACAAGTATGTTTTTTAAAACTTACACCAGGGATTATTACACATGGAAAACAGTCAAAGCGAAGATACTGGACTGACAAAAATTAAGGTATTCTTTTTCCAAGTATACATTCCATCTATCCATACTGATAAAAGTCTATTCAAATGAAAGAAGATTTTAAATTTATGCAGTAGATCTTATTTATACATATTGATGCAAAACTCAGCCTGAACTTTTGGGCCAAAAAACCTCCCACTGATCTCAGAATTTGGGCCAGAGGTTGGAGTACAGAACTGCAACTGTATGTACACTGAGAAGGTACCGATTAAAACAGACATTATCTATACACTAAACACTGTGTTATTTTCCAGACAGTGTCCCAGAGCAATATGAAAAATGTGCAAGAGCTTCTTTTTCTTCTAAATCGGGATTTAAGATGTGAATGGATTTTTTTGAATGCATAGTGTCATCAAAAGGGGTCAGTTTGTAAGCTCTTCCTGCTTTTAATAAAGCAGAAAATAAATCAAGGAATCTCTAAGTGCAAAGAAGATAACACTTTTCCCTGCCTCAAGTAACTCTCTCATGCAGAATAAAAAATAACAGAATATGTTTTTTTTTATTTCCCTGAGCTTCCAGTATTCATTTATGACCTTTAATTTTCCACAACATAATGAAAAGCACAGCAGAACACAACATCTAACCAAACAGAAGATACCCTTAGTGATGAATCAAATGAATACAGAGCATAACAGACAAAAGACAATTTTTAAATTCCTTTTCTTCTGTCTATGACCATATGTCATAGAGATATAAAGGCGGTACTAGATAAAGGCTGTTTTCCTTAAAATTATTTCTCATGGGAGATGTGAAGTTATTCTTCACTTCAAGTGAAGTTATTTCTTGACTGAAGAGCAAGAAATGTAATAGTTTTACAATCTTGTTTTCATGATCAGTGTCTTGAAGAGGTTGCTGTTCAAAGGTTGCAATGAATATTAGTAACAGAAAACATCTCACCAAGCACTCTACTCGAGATCTCTACTTCCCAACGGTACAGTCTACCTACTCCCCATAAACTCTATGAACTCCAGGAGATGAAGCCTAAATAATGTTTCCGTTTCCAGCACCCTTCTCCTTCTGCTTTCAGAAACGTAACTTTCTTGAACTTACTTCTATTATTTGTATAGTTTATGACAGTCATGGCTATCAGACAGTGGCTGTCACCGATGGTGAACTGTATTATGGCAAAGTTCTAGCTACACTATTTCCTAGTTCATAAATGTCCTGGTTTGGGTGAAAACAGGACTAATTCTGTTCAGTGATTTTACTTTTCAGCTCAGTACTTCTAATTAACAGCACTTTCTGAAGTTAGAAGCATGTTTTTGCAGTGTCTGCTGCCAGCAGTGGTAACAGCCCATGTTTAGAGTTACTACCAAGAACTGGTATGCAGACCAAGGCCACTGCTGGACGGTGTGTACCATCCCATAAGGGGGGTGTAGAAAGGAAAAGACTGCACCTAGCAAGGAGCAGACAGGACAGATAACCCCCATCTGAGTGAGGTATTCCATCCCATATACGCCATTATTATTATTATTCCAAACTCAGCAGCAAGAAATACAGAAGCCAAGAGACAAAAAAGCAGGAAGGGCAAAGAGAAAGAAAATCCTTTCCATCCTCTTCATCTAAAGTGAGATGTGCAGACTAATCCTTCTCAATTTCAATTTGCAGCCTACACTGTGAGCCAACATCTGACAGGGGAAGATTGACTGGTGTTATTTGGTTTCATGACTGCAGGAAGTTATACACAGACCACAAGAAACAACCAGTCACAATTTCCTCTACAAATAGAATTTAACGGAGGAAAATAAAAATAAATAAGCATTAAAAAAGAGAATGGTTCCAAGAAATTATACACAAAGAAAAAAAAGAAGATTAAATATAAAAAAATAAATAAATAGAGAAACAGCAGCTACTTAAAAACATAAACTAGGGAAAATAAAAACAATAGAGGGGTGAATTCATGAAGTGCTTGATGACAGAAGATCCAGATGGCATACTCAGTGAGGCTCTCAATAAAAAGAGTGACATTAAAGTAGTGGCAAATAACTGTCAGGAAAGATTTCAGCATGGGCTGTACCAATCTTTTGAAGACTCAGAGATACACTCAAGCTGTAAACCCACATCGTCATCGTATAAATGCGATCACTGCCCGCTCTCGCTAGATTACACCTAGTATGGCCACACCAGTCAGCAATACAGCCAGCTCCTCTGTCACACAGGCTGCCATCTGCTCGTGATATGTCACAAGCAACAGCATATTTTCAGTGACACACTGCGTGGGTGCAGTTCCACAGCACACAAACCAACACAAGGTAGGGCTGCCACTGCCCCTGGCTATCTTAGCTGAGCAGTCCTTGGCCATTGCATCAGCGTTGGAACTCAAGCAATCACAGCGGTTCAAGAAGCTGCTGTAGACAACAGCAGAAGCAACTGATTTCCATGGGATCAGCTGCCTGAGCCGGCTCACCGCTCTGTCACATTAACAGCAGTGCTGCCTCGAAAGAGACACTGAGACAATGTGGCTGGGGTTAGGAAGGTGGCACTGTGGCAGATCTATTCTGGTTCAGACGGCCATGAAACTCAATGTACAACTGTCCTCAAACCAGATTGTACTTACACCCATATTGGTCACCCTGACCATAACCATATATATCCATAAGGCAGCACTGCCATCAGGGGTAGGAATCTCTTGCCTGTTATTCCTGCCAATGCTGATCCCACAAACATCGGTATGATCAGAAATACGATCCGCACAGAAATAAAAGATGGTTACTGCTAATGTGGGAAAGTTCCCTATCGTGTTTCCCTGAGCAGCTGCACAAAAGCATGAAGCAGCAGACACTGAAGGCCAGGCAGACCTTCTCCTTTTGGCAGTAATGCTGATTCAAGCCACTTTAAAATTTATGTTAAGCCATGTCCTATCTGTGATACACACTTAAAAACCCCGAAGTAATTATCATAATAACCTACCTAGATAGAAAATAGAGAATTAATCTGTAGTCAGACTAGAGCATATTCCCAAAAAGAAAAATTTGCATCTTGATGAAGCCACATCATGTAACAACTTGTTCCACTGCTTGTCTAGCCTTTCAGTTTAAAAAAAAGCCCTGGCTATTTGCCACTTCCAAGCACTGGACCTTGCAGTACATTTGCTGGATTGAAGGTTCTGTCCTTCAAGTCAAATTTGAGCAAGTCACCCTCTCATCTTCCCTTTATCATCTTAATTCTCTCACTAAAGGGCTTATTTTCCAGTACTATCATCGATTTCATTACTTTTCCCTAATCTTCTCCAGTTTAACAAATTCATTCCTCAACTGTGGAAGCCAGAATCAAAAACATTATTGCCACAGTGCATGTTCCAGAGTCCACAGACTAAGGTAAAATGTCCTCTTTACAGGGACATTTTACATTTACCATTACATTATGGCAAAATGTCCACCAAATACCCATCAAGATGCTCAACTATTTTTCAGAGTAAGTGCTTCAAGACAACTCAGTATTACGAAAAGTCTCTTAATATGGCTTTGCTTGTTCATTCCTTGACAGCTTTACATTTGATTTATTGAAACAATCATGGCTCTTCCTCTATCTTAATAGAACAAGACAGTCTAAGGAAATGGCCTATTGCTCATGTGCTTCGAGGTGTTCCACTAGCCATCCATCCTACAGTCCTACGGGTACAAGAATATAGGACTAGTCCATTTAGATCAGCAATGACACACCTAGAATCAAATATTTCAAAGAACGGCGGAGCTGGTGGGAGTGGAGTAATTTTTTCCATGACTTTTACTTATCTCTAAAACTGAGCCCTGAGCCCACAAATGCAACACTTTCTGCATTTACTACATGACTTAGTTAAGACAATGATATTTTTGTACCTCTCTGTATTTAAATCTAAGTTCTTGGTCTCAACATAATCCAGGGCCATTCCATTCCTTTCAGTCAGTCCATGTGCATTAAGTTCCTCAATTTTAGTCCCATCCTGTGTACAAAAGCATTTACTGCTTTTGCTTTCTCCATTTCCTACCTTTCCATTTCTCTCACGCATTCTTGTACTAAGAGACAGACAGGTCCTGCTTCTCTAGAATTCCTGTTTTCACATGGAAGTTCTTAGAACAGCTCTGCTAATACTAATAACAGCCTCTGCTTCCACTTATGTGACTTTTGACAAGAGATGGAGTGTCGCTGTCCCAAGGAACCATGCCTTTTCTTCAAATTGCTGAGAAAATTATATGATAAGATTTTTTAAATGGTCTGAAGATGCAAAGGAGTATTTTTATAATATTGACAATTATGGACCTCTCAAGTATTTAAAACACATCAGCTTTCACTATTTTTATCCTTCTTTGACTGAAGTCATTGTGAATTGCACTCACAGTAGAAATTAATTTCCTCAATGATGTAAGTTTTGATGTACTGAGTTCTATACAGCTCTAAACAGTTAAAGTGATCAATAGCAAACCTAGCTTTTAGTAGAAAGTTAAAAGAAGAAGCTAGAAAGCCATTATCAGGAAGTCAGTAAGTGTATCACGTAACTTACCAAATAGGCGCTGATGGAAGAGAAATTTCCCAGCTATCAGTCCTGTGAGAATGGCAAGAAGCCACAGAAACACCTTCAAAAATATCCAGCCTCCTCCTTCAGGGTATTTATTTGTTACAAAGGAGAAACAATTGCCAACAACAATAACATTGGCTTCTGTCTGACTGTGAGATACTGGGTCCTCAGCAAAAATTAAGAAGTTAAAGAAGATCACTAAGTACGCCACAACTAAGCGAGACCATGGGTGCTGGAAGTAGTAGCGGAAGTCTTTATCCATCCTCAGGCACTGCAGAACTGTTCTTTGCCTGTATGTAAAGATACAAATGCACCGTGTTAAATACATACCCAGAATTCCTGGAGTTTAGGAGATACCTGTACATTATAAAAATCAAATGCCTGTAACCATGTCATTAGTCATTTTTAACATTTCAGAGTTGACTAGCAGTGAAAGTTTCAATCAAAAGATATTGTTAGATACTGGTAGAGAAAACCTGAATTTTCTGCCCATTCCAATGTAAAAACAGCAAACAAACACAGAACAGGAACTTTAGTCTCAAACATTTCTATACTATCTCTTGAAGAGAACAGCTCCATAATGACACATGGAAATACAGCATGTAAGAACATGCCCAGTTACATGAAACTCAGAGTGCCTGTCCAGACACATTCCAAAAAATACAAGTTTTCAGAAATGTTCATGCTAAGCCTAAATCAAATCTTTGTCCTTATAGGAGAAGGATGAAACAAGCCTCCAAGCCCAGTGAGGTCTTCTACTGCTTCATCTCCTGGAAGCTCACAAGTATATACCCCAGCAACATCAGAAACTTGTGCTTATATGAAGGAGTAACACAATCGAAAAGTTGACAGAATTAATCCTTGCAGGTTGGGCAAGTCTGTGGAAATCTTTTCACTGACTTCAGGGAGTACACCTATAATTAAGCATATCTTCAAACCTGGAAAATAAGACTGCCTTGAGCACAGAGTGTTTTGTACAAACACAAAAACCATATTTTGAAATTTACCTACTTATGAAGTACTGCTATGAGAAAATGCACATGAGCATGGTTAACATTTCAGTTGTTTGCCATTTGATTTCCTTCTCTTTTATTCACAACAAATTAGTTGTCTCATCCTGTTGAACCACTTTGTATGCACAAAGATACAGGGCCTTTGTGTTGTGGAACACTGCAATTATTCAAGTGACACGAAGTGTAGGAAGCAAAGGGGAAAAAAAAAAGAAAAAGAGTATCCAATAATATTGCTTGTTTATTACAGGACGATCCTTGAAGGATACAGTGTACTTAACTGAACAGCACAGATTTTTGCAAATGTCATATGCCCTGTGGGGAGAAAAAAAAAACAAAACCAAACCCAAATGGCAGCAAAAGACCTAAAAAAACCCAATCAATTACTCATCCCCTCTTGGACTTCTGACTCAGTATCACTTTGCAAATTTACAAATAGCTTGAATTACAAAATCTCCCTTTGTGTAGTCCTTCAAAATTATTTAACTTTATAATACAATTTATATATGTAAAATTACAAGGAATTCTGCACCCATTTAATCAAAAGGATGTAAGAACCTCTCGGCAGATGCAGACAACACATTCAGTAAATAATAAAAATAAAAATTATTAATGTCCCATTAAACACAAATTACATATGAAAAAGAAAAAACGCATTGGAAAGTTAAAAAGTTGGCACGAGTGTCAGCCCTTTGGAAACTTTACGAATAAAGTGATTTAAAGCAAGGGTCATTGGCCAAGCAGCCTAAGAAAATACCACTTTGGGGAGATTAAAGTGCCCTCAGAGCCATAAGGATGCCCACAGCTATTTTATGTTCTCATTTCTTCCTGTTAACGTGAGGAAAAGTTTTGACATTTCCTCACGCATATAAACCATCTTAAAGCCTGAATGGGTGTGGAGATAAACAACTATAGGTGTCCTGATATTTTTGGCAGCTGCCAGATACCCGAGAGTTAGTAGACACCCAAGTGAAGACGCAGCTTCTTAGGAAGCGTTTTATAGCACAAGCCGCCAATATTCGCAGCAGCAGCGGGGCTAAATCGCTGATAAAAAGCCTGCTCTCGACTACCTCAATGCCCAAAACGCGGTGCCGCGAAATCCGCGCA
>VWZY01006127.1:231650-245206 GCA_013399075.1 Chloroceryle aenea | reverse complement strand
CTTGTGCCCACGGGTGTCTTTATTTACCCTGAAAAATGGTGGCCTGGGAGTCACGGGGGGTTATCCAGCCAACGAAGGTGAAGGAAACCGGAGCGATACTTAATTCCCACCGGTCAGACTTCATTATTAAGTAAATTAGCTGTAGATTATTACAACCATGGGAAATATGCAGTCAAATCTGGAGATGTACTACCCCAAAGCAAAAGCACAGGCTTAGCAATGATAGCCAGAGCACTCGGGAAGGTTTAGGAAAACCCTCGTGTTTAGCAGGTCTATACCCATTTTGTGTACGTGGGGAGGGGGCTATCATGAGGCCACGGCCGGTCTCCGGGGCACACGCACTGTGTGTATTGTCACTGTGACGGGCACAATGCCTCCCTGTGCAGCCTGACAGAGTTGTTGACATTGCACTTCAGCCGAATTGTCAACCGAAGCTTTTTTACGTGTGATGTGGTCCCTAGTGCCAGTGTGCTGGTACTGCTGACATCCCAGGAAAACGTTTACAGGATGCTCTTAGCACTGCATTATGACTGGGTCTTAGTGCAGCATGTACTGGTTCTGGTCATTGCTGAAGAGAGGGAAAACCAGCTTGGAGTTGCTAGGCACAGCCCCAGGGTATTTTTGTAAGAAGTCGGGTAACTCAGTTGGAGCAGTTATCTGAAATATGGCATCAAACTTAAAACGTGGATATACATTTGGCTACTTCAGGCCAAGGTACAGAGGAAAGTGCCTGACGTCCACTTAGGAAAGGCGAGTTGTGCTGTGCAAGACCAATACAACCAGAACAAGCACCAGATGAAGACTTGTGAATCCTTTCTGTACTTATGGCAATATAGTTTTATACGTCTTTGTAAATAAACATAACTGTATTGGGTTGTTTAATCTAGAGAAGAGGACACTGAGAGGAGACCTTGTTGCTCTCTACAACTACCTAAAAGGAGGTTGTAGCGAGGGTGTGGTGTTGGTCTCTTCTCCTGGATTACTAATGATAAAACAAGAGGAAATGGCCTCAAATTGCATCAGGGGAGGTTTAGATTAGATACTAGGAAGAAATTCTTCGCTGAGAGAGTGGTTAGGCACTGGAACAGGCTGCCCAGGGAGGTGGTGGAGTCATCATCCCTGGAGGTGTTTAAAAAACTAATAGATGTAGCACTTGAAGCTGTGGTCTAACGGATAGAGCAATGTTAGGATGAAGGTTGGACTTGATGAACCTAGAGATCCTTTCCAACCCTAATGATTCTATGATTCTGTTCTATAAAAGGCATCTGACATAACCACCTCATTATCTTTCTCTGTGGAACAACCTATAAAACCCTCAGTTTTAGGTAGAAAGATGCAACATTCAACATTTAACATGAAAACCACACCCCCCCCCAGGCTATCTCTACATTCAACAGAAAATTAAAATATTCAGAGACAAAAAATCATCATATGCAATGAGAGAGTATAGAAATACAGCGTGCAGCACTGCCTGATCATGCAACAGTTCTGTGTGTGCTGCCATGCTTGTAGAACCCAGTCTCCTTCTGTTCGACAAATGAGAATCCTCAGAGAGGGAGGCAGCACCCACCACAAAAGGGATCACGCTCTTCATGCACCTACACGCTATAAAAAATTCTCTTCAGCTCATATGCAAACACATGCTACAACTGCAAAGCATTCATGAGCAATTTTACAGCTAGTATATCAGTGAGTAGGTTTTTGAAGCCACCGAGTCAAACAGAATCACAGAATCCTAGGGGTTGGAAGGGACCTCGAAAGATCATCTAGTCCAACCCCCCCAAATTGAAAGTCATATGCTTTTTTATTAAAGTAATCAAGTACATCCACCAAATTTCATGTTGCAGTTGCTTTTTTAGAGGAAGCTAGTATTTTTCCTTTTTTTGTTTTTAATCAAGCAGTCAAGACTTAGTTGATGAAGTACATACCTGAATAGCAACAATTAAATAATCTAAGTGGACAAGATTTGTCATGCCCACTCACTGAACTGGAGGAGCTGCCAGCAACAGATGAACGTAAATTCTTACCTATGTAACAGCAAGTGAAAAGGCCAGCAATAAATCCAGTAAGTTGAAACTAAAAATCAGGTTGAATAACTGTGAACTGAACTATTTTACCAGCACTCCTACTACAAAACAGGACATGTGTAAAGGCTATCATTGTACAATCTGTTTCAGCAAGAAGCTGTGAGTATTGAACTAACCATATATACATCTTACTGCAGTAACATCTGTACAGTCATTTTACACTGAAACATGAGGGACCAGCCTTCTGCACATTACCCTGTAACTGGAAAGTTCCCTTTCAAGACTCTGCTGCCTCAGACAACTCTGTCTGGTGCAGGAGCACAAACTGAGCTACAGTATGTTCCAAAATAATGATGCTGTGCCAAGAGACAGGTTTATTTGCTTTTCTATGCCAAAGCAAAAGTACTGGTTTTACCAGTGAAAAAGCTGCAGGTCCAAACTAAAAAGACTCATGTAATCACTCTATTCAAAACCAAAATAAAAAGAAAATGCAACTCATTATAAAAATCCTGCGTATCCAGGACTGATAGGTAATACTGGAGATTGGTAAAAAAAAGTCTAGAGCTTCATCTGAGAAAGCTCTCTGATACCCCATGTTACCTATACCAACTACGTGACTGGCTGCTCAATCCATAAAACCATGGGTCACTGAACACTCATGAGAATACACAGAATCACAACACAGCTGACACTGGAAGGGACATCTGGAGATCCTCTAGTCCAGCCCTCCACTCAGAGCAGCATTGTGTCCAGCTGGATTTTAAGTATACCCAAGCTTAGAGATTCCACAGCCCTTCTGAGCAACCTGTTCCAATGTTCAACCAACCTCACGGTAAAAAGGTTTCTTCACAAGTTAAATGAAACTTCCTGCATTTCAGTTTGTGCCCATTGCCTCTTGTCCTTTCATTGGATAGCACTGGGAAGAGTCTGGCTTCACCTTTACTCCTCCTATTAAGCTTTTAGACACATCAATATGATCCTCTCCCTTGAGCTTCCTCTTTTCAAGGTTAAACAGTCCCAGCTCTTTGAGCCTGTCCTCCCACTGCTTTCATCTGTGGCTGCACACATGCCTCTTCTCTGGCTTGCTGCTTGGAAAAAAGTACATCATTCCCTCAAATCTCAAAACATCATTACGCAGAGATTGTGCTCCTAATGTATTTTTCTTTCATCCTGCTGTTGTGGGTTGACCCTGCCAGCAGGTAAGCACCCACACAGCTGCTAGCTCACTCCCCCTGCCTCCTCCTGAAGTAGGACAAGGGAGAGAAAAGGAGAAAATGAGATGAAATCACAGGTCAAGATAAAGATGACTTAGTAAGTTAAGGAAAAACAAGTGAGAACTGATAACATTTAGTAAGGATGAAAAAAAAAAAAAGCAATGCTAAGGCAATCACTCACCCAGGCCCACAAGCAGACCGATGCCTGGTCAGTATCTGATAGACTGCTTTGAAGCCAACCCCCATCCTTCCCTTTTCCTCTACCTAGTTTTATCACTGTGATGACATCATATGGCATGGAGTATCCCTTTGGTCATCCCGGGTCAGGTGTCCTGTCTGTGTCCCTCTTTCCTATGCCCAGCCTACTTGGTAGGGTGGGAGTGTAGGCAGAGTGGAAAAGAGAAACAGCCTTGATGCTGTGCAAGCACTGCTCAGTGATAGCCAAGTCATCGGCATGTTTTCAATATGGGATTTTAGCCACAAACCCAAAACACAGCAGAGTATCACTGCTGGGGAGAAAGTTAACTTAATTCTGAGCCAGACCCAGTACACCTGCAGAAAACATTATTCGGACAAAAGACTCCTCTCTGGTTTGGAATTTCACAGCTGTGGCAACCTCTCTCAGCTATAACGCTTAAGATCTATTCATAATCTGCATCCTCAGCTCAATTCTTACTGTCTAAAAGAAGAGACTGGACATTAAAAAGTCCAAGGGCTTTACTGTCTTGTCATATAAATTCCTTGTGTCTTAATCCTATTTCTATAAGATAGGAGTAGCATGACATAAAAAATTTGCATCTTAGCAAAAGTACTGCTTTTATACTCAAGCACAGTGGGGTAACAATTCAATGACTTAATTTTCAAGTCTCTGTATACCTGAAATTGTTTGTAATTGTCTAATAGAATAAAAGTGAGTCTGAGAGCTGATTATTCACTGCCACATAGAACTGACTGGATCAGAGGACTAGAAACACAACCAGGGCAGGGAGTAGTCTGAGGCGCTGGCTGCCGCACGGAGTGTCTCGACAGAGCCTATGGCAGAATGGACACTGTGCCAACATCAGTGAGGAGCAAATCCATCTCTGCTGAAACAGATGTGTGCAGGTGTCTTGTTCAAGGCATGGCTTGTCCAAACAGTGGGTCAAACACCAGGAATACAAGTGAGCTATGCTTGCTAACAGCTTCATCATGACTGTCCAAATGGTAGCACTTCGTGAATCAGAACTATCCCACTGAAAATAATCAACTGTACCAATATTAAACAAAAGAGAGCTTATTATCATAGTCCAAAGATTATAAGAAAATCATATATACACTGCTATGTCTAGAGAGTGGGTTTTCCAGTGAGAGTTTTAGTTCTGGAGAAGTGATGAGAAGACCAAGTTTTGCAACCTTTGCTAAATCTCCTTCCCATCATCTATAGGTATATACAGCATCTATTAGGCAAATACACACTTTTTAAAATAGCCAAAGAATAGTCTGTGACAAATGCTTGTCATTTTTAGCTCACACTAATGCACTGTGAAAAAGCAGTGTAACATACACACCAAAAAAAAATTACAATGATAATTGTAATAATTTATTTAGCAGCTGGAAATCTATTGAAAATGGACAGGCACTTTGAATAAGTGCCCCAGAGAACACATAAGGATAAACGGTGCAGTCAAAATGTCCTTTGTTTGGTTATTGAATTTCCTTTAATTTATAAGAAGAACAGCATGTGCACTGTAGAATCTTTTTGAACTAAAATGAAGTAGTGGTGACCTTCAGCTTATGTAGAGACATAGCATAGATGTGGGTTTGTGTGTGCCTGTGAGGGTCTTGATCTGCTGAAAAGCAAGTGCAAGGCTCTAACAGAGCTCTAACAGAGCTAGAAGGGAACAGTGTAAGTACTTCAGGTTTCATTCCAAATCTTTCTCCTACCCTCTTCCACATTTCCCTTTATTTCAACAGTAAGCACTGCAGAGTAAGGATCTACATTAGAGTTATATTCTGTCACATCTCAGAATACTTTCTGCAAACAATTAGTAATAGAATCCCTAACTGGACTCATGGAGCTGAGATAAAATTTCCCGTGTTTTCTTAATGCTATTTTTGAATAGTAATTTATGTATAGAAACTGGATGTCCCTTGTGAGTGACTCAGGAGAAAAGTCCATTTGACTGAATTCCTCTCCTGCAAGTGGGACTCCATGAGTAGGAGGGACCCTTTGTCCTAGGCCTTCCTATTCTTTCACCCTAGTTTTAACTTCCCTCAGAAGGTCTTAGTTGTGCAGTAACAGTTTGAACATGTTGTTAATGTCTTCAGAAATTTAGATAAGACTGTAAAACAGCAATGAGAAGCATACAAGAAGCTGTTAGAAGAAACCTGATATTTGGTGGCTAAGGAATTGGCTGGATAGTTGCATCCAGAGAGCAGTGGAGAAGGACTTGGGGGTACTGGTGGATGAAAAACTGCATATGAGCTGGCAATGTGTGCTCACAATCCAAAGCTCAACTGTATCCTGGTCTGTATCAAAAGAAGCATGGTCAAGGGAGGTGATTTTAGGAGTATTGTGTCTAGACCTGGAGTCCTCATCACAGGAAAGACATGGACCTCTTGGAGTGGGTCTAGAGGAGCCAAATGATCAGAAAGCTGGAACACTTCTCCTATGAAGAAAGGCTGAGAGAGTTGGGGTTGTTCAGCCTAGACAAAAGAAGGATGTGGGGAGACCTTACTGCAGCCTTTCATTACTTAAAGGGGGGCCTATGATAAAGATGAGGATAGAGTCTTTAGTAGGGCCTGTAGTAACAGGACAAGGAGTAATGGTTTTAAACTAAAAGAGGGTAGGTTGAGACTAGATATAAAGAAGACATTTTTTATGAAGGTGGTAAAACATGGGCCCAGGTTGCCCAGAGAGGTGGTAGATGCCCCATCCCTGGAAATGTTCAACGTCAGGTTGGACAGGGCTCTGAGCAATCTGCTCTAGTTGAAGATGTCCCTGCTCATGGCAGGGATGGTTAGACTAGATGACCTTTAACGGTACCTCCCAACCCAAACTATGCCATGATTCTATTAGATCTAGTATGCTCGCAGCCATATGTGCCATGCAGAATCAAGTAGGAATCTGGGATCTCAGGTAGGATAGGAAAAATGTCAAAGGAAATATAAGACAAAAACCTGAAATTTGCAAATATTGATAATCCTAGGCTACAAGGTAAACAGTCTTAGCAAGGCCCAGATGCTCTACAACACTCTAATTAAGAGAGGAAGTGATTTAGGACTTTGTGTCTTCAATCCAGAATTCAAACAATGCCTTGGCCAGAATCATGTTTGCTTTATCTGGTGTTAGTTTGTACTAACTGTATCTCATCAAGAGAGGAACCTCCATCTCTGTAGTAATGGAAAACATGATAAACAATTGCTGTGTTGTGATTTAACCCCAGGCAGCAATTAAGCACTGCACAGCTGCTTGCTCACTCTCCACCACCGGTGGGATGGGGGAGAGAATTGGATGAAAAAGTAAAACTTGTGAGTAGAAATAAAACCAGCTTGATAGGACAGAAAAGGAAGGGTGGGGGTGGCAAAATAAGCATGCAAAACAAGTGATGCACAATACAGTTGGTCACCACCCACTGACCGATGCTAAGCCAAATCCCTGAGACTTGGTCATCGCCTCCCCACCAATTTCTCCCAGTTTATACACTGAGCATGACGATCTATGCTATGGAATATCCCCTTGGCTAGTTCAGGTCACTTGTCCTGGATGTGCTCCCTCCCAGCTTCTTGTGCACTTGTTCACTTGCAGAGCACAGGAAACTGAAAAATCCTTGACTTAAAATAAACACTACTTAGCAACAACTAAAACTTCAGCATGTTATCAACATTATTCTCATACTAAATACAAAACACAGCACTGCACCAACTACTAGGAAGAAAATTAACTCTACTCCAGCCAAAAACAGGACATGCTGGTGTTTAACCTGATTTCACAATGACTCAATGTACTCATCTAAAGTAAATATTAAAAGAAAGTGGAAATATATGAATGGAATGTCACCCAGCATCTGCTCTGAACTCATCAGGAAAATTACTGGATCCATGCTAGTGCTCCATCAGTTTATCATTCTAGATCATCTGCCATTAAAAGCAGCTCACATACTCCCTACCAGTAGAGTCCTTTCTGTATCAAAGTCAGTGGGAGAATCCTAAACAGTTTCAGTAGGGTCTTGATATCCCCCATGCAATGTTAAGAAAACCAGAAGTATAATCCCTTATTTTTCTAATACGCATTTTCACCTAATCATTGTATCTGCCTTATTACTATTTTTTAAATGTTTGTAATAACAGGAATATTTGAGTGATGAAATCTTTGAGAAAATTACTACTTTCCTGAGTACTCAAAACTACCTACTAGCTCATTAGATCATGTAAACTTTGAATACTGCTCTATGCTGAGATGTAACTGGTGGCCAGACAAACCACCCACCTGCAGGAGGTAATTACTAGTCTTGGCAGATAAGGTCTACTCTAAATCCAGACAGTATTGTGCTTGGTGGCTCTCTGCCAGCACACGCTAGCTTTCTAAAAGGGGTCCTTCCACAGTCACCATGTGCTGGGCTGTCAGAATGATCATCCAAGTGGGACTGAAACAGTCCCAAACACATTTTCTTTCTCATCAGGAAACAACTAGCAAATCCAATGGAGTGGAAGGTAGATCAGCCCTAATTGACGTGAAAGCATGAAAGGAGAGGCTGCTGAAAGACATTCAGTGTACTCTTAAAAAGAAATAGATATTGGAACAATTTTTCTAGATTAAGATCCAGGGAAAGGTTTTACATGAACACAAATAGCAGCTCATGTTTGCCTTGGAGTTTTTTCCTGATACAAGATGTTCATTTTTAACTTAAGTCTTATTTAAGTGGAGCTTCTTCTTGGTGGTAATAAGACTCCATTCCTGTTGAATGGAGAGAATAACATGGCTTCAGTTATTGCTTTATCATCTTCAATCTAGGCTACATTAATGTAATATACCTTGCTATAAATAATTAGCACATCTCTTTAGCCACTCACTCTGATGGAGCAGATCATGTCCTGTTTATTGTGCAGTCTTCCTCTAGAACTTAGATTATTTATGGTCAGTCATATGACAGTCTGGGAAGAAGGCAGACATGCTTAGTCCTGATAGTTTAAAATAGAAATTGTGACATAATCTATTCTAAAGGCCTAAAGGCCCTGGTCTTTGCTGAGTTTTTCTTGATTACTTTCACCAAAGAATCTGAACATCGCATGAGATGCTCTTGTGAAATCTACACAGAAGGAAACTTCTTGGAACATGCCATTGGTAACTGACAAAGCAAACATAGATTTAAAATTTATATTTTTTTTTCCCCATTGGAGAGAAAATCAAGTAATCAAGAACCACAGATATACCAGTAGTACTGTTTAATACACTTCATAAATGCAATCAAATAACACAACATGGAGGCAGAACAGAAAATCTGAACAGAGTGGCTAAAAGGGTGATCACAAATCATTTTGCTCAATGATTTTGCAGTTGTATTTACATGTTAGTTAATCACTAGTACTTGGGTAACTATTTGAAAGAACAGACACTTGAGAAATTTCACAATTTAAAAATCACCGAGAGCATATAACAATAGAATCACAGAAACTGCCATCTCCCTGGGCAGCCTGTTCCAGTGCTTGACAGTGAAAATGTTTTCAGTGAAAAAGTTTTTCCTAATAGCGAACATAAGCCTCCCTGGCACAACTTGAGGCTATTTCCTCTCATCCTCTCTCCTTTCTCCAGGCTAAGCAAACTCAGTTACCTCAGCTGGTCCTCACAAAACTTGTTCTCTAGACCCTTCACCAGCTTCATTGCTTTTCTTTGGACATGTTCTAGAACCTCAATGCCTTCATTGTAGTGAGGCACTCAAAACTGAACACAGTATTTGAGGTGTGGCCTCACCAGTGATGACTACAGAAGCATAATCCTTTCTCTTGCTGGCCACACTATTTCTGATACAAGCCAGGATGCCATTGGCCGTCTTGGACACTTGGGCACACTGCTGACTCATGTTCAGGCAGCAGCTGATAAACACCCCCAGGTCCTTTTCCAACAGGCAACTTTCCAGCCACTTGTCCTAAGCCTGTAGCATTGCCAGGGGTTGTTGTGACCCAAATACAGAACCTGGCATCTGGCCTTGTTGAAACTCATGCCATTCACCTTGGCCCAACAATCCAGCCTGTCCAGGTCCCTCTGAAGAGCCTTCATACCCTCAGGCAGATCTGTGCTTCTATCCAGCTTTGTGTTGTCTGCAATCTTACTGAGGGTGCCCTCGATCCCCTCATGCAGATCATTGGATCTGGTTCATCATACTACCATCATGCTGTGCATAGAGAAGGCAGAGATGCTGTGTCTCGTGTCTATCTACAGGTTTACCGTATCAGAATAAGGACTAGAAACAGACATACCAAAAAAATATATGCAGAATTAACTCCTTAATAATGTCTGGAAGTACTTAACAGAACAGAAAGATGGAATTCCCACCAATTGTGCTTTGTTCAGTTTCTTTCACAGGACGTTTGCTTATCATTATCAAAGCATAACAAGACACAACAGGAATCAGTTGTCTACAACTTTTAGAAAAGCAAAACATATTGCTGCAAGTCTGTTTTCATCAATGGCAGTGGCTAGAAAAACCGCAGACCTCAAACCTGGCCATTCAGTTTAAAATAGCTGTCCATCTAGCACATTCCTGGCCACCCACCAACACCACCTACTGTGTCAGATGTTTAAACAGACAGAGAGAAAAGCCCCTCAGATTATTAATATTAAGAGACAGGAGTTGGGTGGTTTTGCTCATTTGCTCATTTCTGATGAATGGAAATACTCCATATTCTTGTAATAAAGAAATTAAGAGATACATTCATACTGCTAGAAAAACTTACTAATGAATGTAAAGTGAAAGTTGTCTGTACTAAAACCCACTTGCAATAAGGACAAGAAAGGGATGAGTTCTTATAGCAATACTTCTTAACAGGAGACTATCCATAAGTTCTCCATAAGCATCACAAAGAGACAAGCAGGTAACACTGGCGTGTTCAGGAACCATTTCTCTATGAACGCCTTTCACACATATCCTCAAAGTTATAAGGAAATCTGACTCTAGAAGTGGTATGATTTCTAATTTTGTTGTTTAGCTACCGCAGGGTGTATGGGAATGGAGATTACTGCAAGCAAAGAGAGTTGAAGATGTTCTCTCATATTTCTGAAGGAAGCAGTTGATACTCATAAGGATGGAAGAAAGTATGGAAGAAAGTTCATCTTGCTCATGGACTCTCTACTACTATAATTATCTTCAAAAAATATGGCTATTTTTGAAGAACATATGGAGAGGTGAAAAGAATAATCTAAGATGTGGTTTTGAAGAGTGTCAGGATAGTGATCAACAGGCAATGGAGTTCCACAGAAAGACAATGAAGTTGTAAAACTGCCCAGTAAAAATACATCTTCAGCTGCTGGAGATGTATTTAGTGTTTGAAGTGTCACCTCAAGATAGCTATAGACTGCAATAATAAAAAACAATGTAAAAAAAAAAAAAAAGTACATTTCCTTTGTCAGGTGAACATTTATAGCCTGGAACAGACCTTCCTGGCACCATCAGAACAGGAGAAAATGTTTGCACACCATTGTGGAACTATGAATACAATTAATTGAGGATTCCGTAGAGATTAGAACCATAGCATTTAATAAACTAACATAAATGAATAGAGCATTGTGAAATCAATGAAGACATAAATGTAAGAAGAAATAAATGAAAAAGAAATAAAGACACTGAAAATTAAAATAAGACCCAGAAGTGACATAGCAAATGCTGTACCAAAGTCCATTAAAAGTAATTAATTTTCTTTATGTGCAATTTATTACTCATTTAAAAGAAACCACTTAAAAAAAAAAAAGTAAAATATTCTGTCTCTACCAAAACAATCACAGCCATAACTAGATACAAAATCTAATGTGTACTGGAAAAAAAAAACAACAAATTCACCTACAAGTAAGAAAATATAACCAATAAAAAGAAAAAATTTACTTAATGCACATGCTAATAAATAAACCTCCCTATTCTTATCCTGACACTCTTATGATTTGGATAGGAGTTTAATAATCAAAAAACATTTTAATAAGATCTGAAGCACACTAAAATTCTGAAGTTCAGGCATCTTCAATAGACATGAAATTCATATTTGCTTGTGCTTGTTTCCGTGCAACGTCTCTGCTTTGTCAAGCATTAAACAGTGTAATATAGGGAAAATATTTGTGATATCGAGAGTATAAAAAAATACTTCAGACTTTTTGTCTTTTAGCCAAAAAGGTGCTATGAAATGCCAATGTCTACCAGCCTTGTTTCATATGAAGCAGATGTAAGATCCCACTTCTGTACTGTAGAGCCCTTTGACAGATCGGTGGGAATTGATGTGATGTGACCTCAGATAGTCAAGGTGATCTCAATATGGTGACAGATAGTACAGTTTCATGCCACTCTGTTATTTCCAGTCTAAGCATGGGTTTCCATTGAAAGCACAGTTCCAGTCTTAGCTACACATCCTTGTTACAACATTATCCCAGTAGTAGTGCTCTTGGGGACTCATGGCTAACTAGATCAAGGAACTGATCTGTCTTTTTAGGACACCTTCTAGGAAAACTTGTTTTCCATCATAAATTTTTAGGCAAATCCAACCTTTACACTAACAAAAACACGGGGGAGGAACCGAGGATATAGGACTTTTGGCAGGCTTAGGCTCAAATGATTCAAAGTAGTTGTGATAGTACCACATCTGGTTGCTACTCTGGCTGGACCTCTAGCACTCCTTTCCCCTTGGAAAGGCTCTTCTTCAGGAGTTGCTTTATTTTTTTTTATAGCATCCGTGCCCCTGGAAGCTTATAATAGAGGAATTAGAGCTGAGCTCAGTACCTGGGAGGCATGTCCTTTCTCTCATTCCTGGATTTCACATTAAATCTTTTCCCTCTTTCAGCCACCTTGCTAGAAGAACGATAAAACTGTGGCTTCTCTATTTCCCTGTCTGATGCAGTCCTCACAGTTAGTCCCAGCTCACTAGCTGGTGATGTGTCTCCATAGTGACTTTGTGTTTGCTGGACTAGCATTACATAGCACAGCTCACATACTACAGTGACAGCGCGATTTCACATTTCCCAAATGGGACACGGAGTCCTTCACTTCCCTAAGCTGGAGAACTGACAAAGCACAGGCACCCACATCTATTAACACAGCTGACTTCAGAAATTCCTGAGCTCCAGTCCTCTGGAGCCTGGCAAAGTGAGCCCAGGAAGCACTTCCATGCACTCGCCTTGCTCTTCTCCTCTTGCCTGGTCCACTGGGCTAGCTGGTTGCTGCACCCCGTTACACCATGCCTGATGTTCTCAGGTTGAATAGTGACCCGCTGACTACAGGGCACAGAAGCCATTTTTAAAGATGAGACAGTAGCCAGCTTTTTGTTGTTAGAGGACAGTGCTTCTCAACCTGTAGACATGTGTGCCTGTGAAAGATGTACTTGTGAAAGTCAGCTACCAAAAGCAAACCTACCTTCCCGATGTAGGACTCTCCTTCACTGGGAGCTTAAAAAGTTTAGGTAAACCTCATGGACATAAGTTGAAAAGGTGTAAAAGCCTTTGGCCGCATGGATAGGCCACTCGCTGAGAAGCAGGTACACCCCTTCTCTGCCTTATTCATGCCTTGCCAACGCAGATGAGCATTTCAGCCTCAAGACTGATGGTGAAAGAGAAGAAATCTTCGCTATTTCTGTGGATGCAGTGTCACCAAGTAGCAAATAACGCAAAATTAACAAAGACTGCCTTGTCAGAGGAAAGGGCTTGAGCTGAAAGAGCCACAATTCTGGGCTCAGACCCATGATTTCTGGACTCTTTATCACGGGACTCTAATGCAAAATTCACAGTGCACACAAGCAGCTTGGTGTCCCACCTTGTCGCTCACTCTCTGGGGGTCTCTACATCAGACTCCTACAGATTCACCTCAGCCTATTTTTCAGTTCTTCGGCCAACAAGCAACCCTGAAGGGAACTTGCCCCTTTCTGCCAGGAAGGGTGACGGCGGGCGCAGGGCCGGCTTCGCCCCGCTGCAGGTCACGTCACACACCCTGGGAGGGCAGGTGAAGGGGGCGACAGCCTGGACAGCAGAGGACAGGGATGCGGCCCGCCCCCGTTTTGAAGCACGCAGAGGAGCCGTCCGAGGCCGCTGAAGGGCGGGAGCGGCCCTAGGGCAGGCGCAGCGCCGGGCGAGCGCGGCGCAGCCCGG